>NDXB01009876.1:9042-19421 GCA_002631895.1 Agapornis roseicollis
TAAAAAAAAAAAAAAAAAAAAGTAAAACCCAAAAAATCTAGGGTTTGACTCTCAATAAATATATACATGAAATCTGAAAAACACTAAATAAATTTTAACCTGCCAGTGTCAACAGACACTGAAACTGTACTAAGAGCATACATCACAGTGATTTTAAAATGCTATAAATTAAAGATTTTAATTGCTAAAACCCCACAAAATATGGCTAGAACACCAGCAATGAAAACAGAAGTCTGGACACACCAGAACAATGATTCCAAAACTTTCAGCATGGCATGGTAAGCAGTTTGCAGCTGACCTGCAAAAACTTCACATTATCTTAAATTTGGAACTTGAGCATATACTGCTATATATAGTAGTTCTGAATGCATTCTGAGTGGTCACACAAATTTACAGAATTATTGCCTTGAAATGTACTGGCCAAGAATTGTAAAAACAATGGTCACTGGACAACATATGAGACAGTACACATGCAGGCAAACTGCAACCACATTAATGACAAAGGTGCTGTTCAAGGGCTTAAGCAAGATTGTAACTACATACAGCCAGACTGCCTAAAACAACTTCCGAGCTACTTACTAGGTTATCATGATCTACGGAAAATACCACACTTCAATAAGACAAACAAACTAAACTAAGATTATTAATTTCACACACACACACTTATTTAACCAGGTACCTGAAAATAAAAAGCCGCCTATATAGACATGAGTGACTCAACTTTAGTTGAAACTTCTAAGAGCATTAAGAGAAGGCCAGAAAATTGTCTAAGGTCAGGTGCAGAGTTCTTTCATTCCTTCTTCAACAGAAATAAACTCTTTTCAATGTAGAAAAGTTTCTCTTGCAAACTGGAATACAGTTAATGGAAGCTATGGTAAACAACTACCATCCCTTACAACAAAGCTTAAAACGAGCACCTGTTAACTCTGCTGTACTCACATGTATTAGATGGCTGTTACAACTGAATCAATCTTTCATACAAATTAAAAAAAAAAAACTGAATGAGAGCATTACAAATTAATCAGTACTCACTGCTTTGCAAAGTATTTTACCCTTCCTTATTTCACCTCTACACACTTTTCTTTCAGATGCTTTTGCTTTTCGCAGGTATATCTGCTTTTACTACTCTGGCATTAATAACTAATTACTATTAATAAGTAATTAGTAGTAGTAATAATAATAAGCCAAAGCTGTCTTATTTATATCACACAAAATTTTTAAAATACCTTGAGATCTCTTTGCAGTATTTGCTGTGGCATTTCACCAGTATTTAATCCAACACTTCTAAAGTCTACTGGTGGTGAAATCCCACAGTCCTAAATTCTACCAGGAGGGTACTGGAGGTATAAGATGGACATGCAGGGCCCGACCAGGCTAGGAAGAGTCTCACTTCTCTGCAGATATATCTTTTCTCCAAACTACAGAAAAATTTAATTAAGAAGCATTTTGACTTAACTGCATACTTTGGAAAATGCTTTACAGTATTTAGTTTACTTCATAAAGCTTTATTCTCAGGGGTAAGATTTACAGAGTACAGAAAACACTAGCTAACTGACGTCTTACAGTGGAAATAAGACGCACCACTTTGTATTCATCTCCCCTGTGCAATCTGTTAATATTCTACTGACTTTACAAGATGCCACCAAAAAAACTGACTTCTCAGTACTGCTTTCAATTTCTGATTCTCTTCTTTGTGCATGTATTTGAAGTGGAACAGGTTGTCCCAAGCCAGTATGTAGTCCCAGTCTTGAAAGTTTCCAAAACCAAACCAGGTGAGGCCCTGGATGACACAGTCTGATCCTGTAGATGGATTCTGCTCTTCAGACTAGAGGCCTCCAGAAGAGGCCTAGACTAGAGGCCTTCAACCTGCGCTTTCCTATGATCCTACAAACTTACAAGCGCTTGTCCATGTAAACTCAAGACAATATCCAAAGGACCAAGCAGTCAAGTGTTTTTCCAGCAACTCACTTTACCACCAAAGGCTTCTGCACAATGCACTTTTGGGGGACTTTGTACACAGAAACTATTACTTGACCGTGCCCGTTAATTCTTTTCCTCCTCCTAGATTTTCTGAATTATCTTATTGTGTTACTGTATACAATGAGTAATTTTGGAGTGAGCTCCTGACTGCAGTATCTCATCATGTTAGTTGCTATGAACACAGGTGTATTCCCTATGATTTTTCATTTATTAGCACCTACAAGGCAACATAATACCAATACTGCATACACAATACAGAGAAATTCCTCTTACCAATTTCAAATTTCTGGCCTTTTTGTGATGTATACAGGGAGTATTTTTCTTCATACTTACAGCCCAAGTTTAAAAGCACTGTATTTCACTTTGCTGAACTTAGTACAAATGTCTTGAACTTCAGTTAACTAATTATTGCATTTAAAGAAAAACAAAACAAAACAAAACAAAAACAAACCCCATTTTATGTACCTTCTTCCAAGGTACAAGCGATACATACTGAATACAACTGATGTCCATACTGAACTAGTAATATTACATGTTAGTTACCATCTGCTACAGAGTTCAATTAGGAAACATGACAATGACACTGATGAGCAGTAATGCACTGTAATGTTCATAATACTTTTAAGACAAGTTAAAATATCCCTTGAGCTTAAGTTTATCAACTTTCTTCATCATGCAACAACAAAAAAAAAAGTTGGTGACTTTACACGATATTATGCATGACCTTGGCCTTTAAAAGAAAACAGCTGCACTGTTTTACATCCACAGAAGAGAAGCCATTAATTTTTAAATAAGCATTTAGAAACATGGAATAAAACAAAATAGAAATGGAAACAAAGTTTTTTAACAATAAACTTACCTGTAATGACATTTTTTCTCTTTCTTACTTGTTAAAAACATCAACAGTCCATCTTGCAATTAATTCTAATATTTCCTATTTTAGTGTTTACTCTTCAAGTTACTAACTTACCATAAACACTCTCCACCTTGCAAAATTTTATATTAAACCACACTCCTTAACATTATTGACTTACTTCAAATAGGTTAAATATTTTTGAGCACAGCTTTTGAAATTCTGTTAACCACTAACACAAATAAATGATTGAAAGCATTACTCCAAAGGGCAACATACAGTTCAACAATGCTGGTCTCTTAGTAACAGGGAATGATAACTGTGAATGCCTTTGTTAATGTTAATGAACTTCATGGTGCTATATGAGGTTTTCAAAAGAGCTAAAAAGGAATAAATGCTTAAATAATGCCTTATAATACAAAGCATCAATGCACAACCAGCAGAAACACAAAAATAACATGGTATTTCTAACAATGCTGAGGACATTCCAACTTACACAGCAAATCTAGAGAACTGCTTAGGGTGACAGAAATTAATGTATATTTTCCTCCTTTCTGTGTTGTTCTTTAATCATTACAGTGCTAGCAAAGTTTGCCTTCTACATTCTTCCCAGCAATAAGTCTTTCAAAGAACTTCTATGCACGATTTCATAGTACTGGTGAATGTCCCTCAGTGTAAAATGCTATTACCATCACATTCTCCCTCAACATTTGCAACTGCTGTAGAATTCCACAAACTGTAAATCACCACTTTGGTTTTAAGTATCCATTTCAATTTTGCTATTGTCACTTAGCATTAAGAATCCTTAAAAATCAAGTCAATAAATATTTACAAGCCTCATATAAAAATTCTGATAAAACCAAGAACTACAAAAAACCACCACAAAAGACATTTGTTTATACAGTTTTACAATATAGGCACTAAATCTGATCTTTTTCAATATTTTTTCAGAAGCCAGAATGACATTTTTATAGAAAGCCTGAAACACAAAATAATAGTTGGTGTGTAAAAAAACCTGAAAAGTTAGTGGAAATTCGGACACTTTTCCAATTAAAACAATCCTTTGGCTTTGTGCATTTATAGCCACAATTTTTGAATCCCTGTGGGTCCATTCAAGGGGAAATAGTGGACTACAAAAAAACTGAGGATTTCTGCTTTGATAGAAGCAGCATCTGATCTGGGATTTTTGTTTTTATTTATTTTTAAATAAAAAGTTAATGAATTTCCTCCTCTTTGAAATTTTAAAATAAAAATCCCTTTAAGTCTGAAAATATCAAAGCAGTAAGACTTGATTGTTCAGCTTTGAACCGTTTCACACTTTGGTAATATTACTCCTCATGAAGACAAAACATTGAATTATGGTATCAATTACTTATGTGAGAAAAGGCTGTTGATTTGTATTTTTCCAAAGTTGCTAACACTCTCACAAGAATGAACTGAAATCTTGTTCCAGAGCCTATTTTCTTTTACAATGCACCTTCCTATTTTCAGCAATGGGTGAATAAGACGAAGGCAAGTAAAGTATCTCTTTACTTGACTGCAATGCTTTAATTATTCAGGAACTAGTGCTGTATTAACCAATTATACTAACAGTATGTGATAGATTTCATAATGGTTTCACACAGGTGCTTTGTGTATTTGACCTGGGAATATGCCAAAATAATTTATTTGTAGTGTAATCTCCCTGGAAAGCATAAAGACTCCCAGTCCTAACCCACCATGCATCGCTGGAACCTGACAGGGTATGCAAATCAAGTTTATTGTAGAGACTACTTAATAGACTATTGATTACTGAAAGGAAAATAAATAGATGAATTAGAATAAAAAGAACCTCTCTAATCTCATGCATGGATTAAGACGCCTTGTTCATTCTTAAACTGTTTTATTATATGGTAGAAAAATGAATTTTTAAATGCGAATATAATTTAACTGACAGACATCAGGGTTGGGTTGTTGGTTTGTTTTTTTTTTTTTTTTCCTTTTTAAAAAAACAAACCTGCTCCTTTTACTGAAGGTGATCTGCAATAGTGAAAATAAAGACCCACAAATGGGGCACGAGAAGCAGCCTGCCTTAAAGCTCTTCATACCAACAGAAATGAACTAGGCCTTTAGTGCCACCAGTGTTTTTTCAATGGTTTGNTTTTTTCCTTTTTAACAACACAGAAGTGATTAACATATCAGTTTAGGAACAGGCTACAGTACTGGTCTGTCTTGACTACACAGTATCTTGTAAATTCAAGAAAAGTTTTGACTCAGTGAAGTAGCTCTTCCAGTCATAGGTCATTCACTGGTAAACAAGACTGGCTGACAGCCTAACACTTCTGTCAAGTTTCTCTAGGACAGTGTATACCTTTTCAGAGTGGATGCAATAGTAATTATAGTGTACTGTGTCAGATAGAGAAATGGATATACTCATAAATGAAACTGATGGGAGCGTACTGACAGTAAACTACAATCCAGCTTGGTTTTAGGAATCTGAAGTGCCCTTGAGAAAATATATACATTCTTAAAGATCAGAGGCAGTCAGGCAAAGAATATGACATTAAAAAAAAAATCAAAAAGGAAACAACCCATGAATATTGGTTATTAATACAAGTCCCTATTAGCTATCAGACAGAAATCAAGCTTTTTAAGTAAAAGCTGAGAATAAAATTTTGAAAACTACTGAAGAAAAGGAGTAACTGGACTTTGTAAGGAAGAAACTGATGGTTTAGTGTCCTTATTAAATTATTCATCTGCTTTAGTCTTACTGTATTACAACAGGCCAAATGTATACCCTATTATACATAGACAAATGTTACAGGAGACACAAAATTATATGCTGTAATATCTACAAAGCAAAGGCAGCAAGGACAGGTAACTAGTCACATAAATCCTCAGTTTGGGTCTGTACATCTATAGCCACATGTAAATGAACTCCTACTGCATTCTGGAAACCACCACAGAGAACCATTTTGAGTGGCAGAAGCTAATGAATGCAGTCACAGACGTCTTTTGGAGTTGAATGTGTAGCAAATTAAAAATTATTTTTTATTGAAAAATAAACCATGTTATTTGCTCTGGATCAGTTTTCGTTAAAAACTTTTCTGGCTGATTTGAAAGTAATTTAAGTAAGTAGTTGACACATAATTCTAGGTATGCAGACGTTTTGAATTCTCTTTTTCTTTCCAAAGAAGCAGCAAATTAACACATGCAGGCTGTAGTAGGGCACTCAGAATCCAGTGGTTCTATAGCATCAGGGCAGAAGAGATTTTCAATTTGGAGAATGCACACTTGCTCACTCTACTGCAAGAACCAAATTTGATCTGAAAGTAGTGGATTAAAGTAGTGGATTTAAGTCTAAGAACTTCCTATTTACTGTACACTTTATAAGAACCAGCAGCACTCAGACTGGGGGGGGAGGAATGTCTATGATCTGTTCTTCAAAGTGAAGAAAGAAACAGCAGGGAAGAGTTTTTTACTACTTCTTGTTCTGTTGATGAAATATGCAACCGAGCAATTGAAATATGAGTTTAATTCACAAAAATGAGATTCTTGCATGGAGAAATCTTCCATGTAAGTTTCTGATTCAAGGCAAGATGTTTCACTCTAGTCAAGACTTATCTAAGACTATATTTTGAAATTCACCCTTTCAATCTCAAGTTCCATTAGAAGAAGCTGTTCTCCAGATATAAAATCACAACAGGGGTTGGGTTTGGCTGTTAAGAACATGTCATATATTCAAGAAGCTGATTATTAGATCTTAATCTGAAAGCAGTACAAAGTTTGACAGAGCAATCCTCAATTTGATCCTTGCTTCTGAGGATTACATTTGAAATATGCAATTTCAAATTAATTTCATTCCTTTAGTAAACAAGTACTATGTAAAATTTATTCACATGATATTAATGTCACTTAGAAAATAAGGAAAACCAAAACCCAACATTTTTCTTCAATGCATCTGTGCAACCTCTTTATATTTGACTTGTAATAATAATTACAAGTGTTGACAAACACTAAAAATCACACTGTAATATATAATTGAGTAATTTTTTACCACATGTGTTGATTGTGGAACTGAGTGACGCAGCTCCAGTGGAAAGAACACCTTTCGATACAGCTGAAGCCACAGATGGTGCAGAAGATGCTGGAGTCGAAGCAGCTGCAGTAGAGGAGACTGATGATGACGTTAACCGCTCTCCAGACTCCATATCTGTAAGAGAGAACATAAATGTCTTCTATGGCAGGAAGTTAAATTCATAAGGGGTCTACAGGAGTACCTGTGCCGACCATGTCTCAGGATCTGCACTCGATTCTGGTACAGCTCCTACAAGATGTTCACATGAGAGGTGCATCACATGAACAGCACTCAACCATCAGGGGCATCCGGCACAGTAAAGGAATTAGGTAGTGCTATCAGGAGCTACATCGTATTTTGATTTGAACACAAACAGCCCCACCTGAGATCATCACACCTACAGCTCAAGAGCTGCATTTCAGCTCAGGATGGCACCTTCAGCCCTTGCCTGAACCAGGACATCATGGGCTGTGCCCATGCCTCCTGGCTAGGCCACAAGGCCTGGATCAGCTCCTACCTTCTCTACTCCTGATCAGACTAGTGGGTAGATCCCAGGCCTGAGAGATTCCTTTGTTTTTTCTGGATCCTGTGACCAGCACAGCATTCACATCCAGACAGACTGTGCCAGGGTCAGGAAAAGCACTGCCTGCATCATCCCTGACTGCCACCTTGTCCCTCCCTACAACGCAGTCCTGCTCTTGCTGCTCCCTGAAAGACCCCAGCTTTACAGAACCTGTAATGCATGCCAAACAGCCCATATCTACTCTCTTAATTTAGGAAAAGACCCAGCAATTATGGTGAGACAGTACCAACATAAGAACTATCTGGTTCAATCTGCCAGGACTGCAGTTGACCTGAGTCAGTATCAGAGTATAAGGTGGGGAAGAAATCTACAAAAGAAACAAAACTAGGCACAGATAAGTCCTAACAGGGAAGCTCCTGAGAAACTGGTACCTGTCCTGGAGCTCCCCTTCAGCTACAGAGGCAACACCCTTTCTCAGACCTATCACTGGAAATGTGAGGAGGTCAAATGATAATCAAAAGTCAACTGCTGTAAAGTCTCACTCCCAGACTCTAAAACAGAATGCCAGCTACAGAGGGACACACTTTCACAAACTTTAATCAATTCAGAAAACCAATGTGTTAAACAGCACTTGTGATCCAAGTTATGTTAAAACAGTGACTTCCCAAATACTCATTTGGAAAGCCAGCGTAAGAGCTGTTACCTGCTTCTCAAGAAAGATGCAGCATCCTTGCTTCCTCTGGGCCACAAAAAAATGAATCTTAGAAAGCCAGAGGAAGTAAAAAAGCTAAACTCATGGAGAAACACACAAAATATCAGGAAGTTACACGGCGCCTATCTTAACTAAGTCATTAATTCCTGATCACAAATAGTTTTCATATGTGACAATTTCTATGTAACAGCTAAAGTCCCCAGACTCTTCCCTCTACCAAGAGTGACAATTCTGCTGCAAGGGAACTATAGCTTATCACATAGAACTGCCTACCCTTTACACAAACTACAAAAAAACACCCTGCAGAAAACAGCACTGAAAGACTTCAATGCTTTTGTTCTTTATCACATACCATTTACATGTAGAAGAAATATTTTTTTCTGCAAATACAGAAAAATCAATAACTTACACAGATATGGTACAAAAGAGTATTTACTGCTACACTGAATATGAAGGCTATGAATTTTTTCTTCAGAACAATAGTAGAAATTATAGAAGCTGTTTCCTACAGAGAATTTATCAAGGCAAAACATTATTAAACATTTTATATTTTTAATTCAGGACCCCTAAATGCACACTTTTCTCCAATTAAACATTTTCTATCCACGGCTAAAGAATGTCTCATTGATTTTCAGTAATCTTTGACTATAATTCAGCTAAACTGCTACTCAATGGAAGCAGGCCACTGAAAAAAATCCACTCATACTGTAGACGTTAGATGTTATATTACGTCAAACCGATTTTGTAATTATCCCTATGGATAATAATTAATAAAAATCCCTTTCATAAGAGATTATGATTTAAATCTACCTACAGATTTCAGTCGTATTTGCAAACACATGATTTCACACTGCAAAAAAAAAATAATCTATCTTTAGTATACAGAGATCTACAAATACACAAATTAATATCACAAAGTACATTTCATTTCGACATTATGAACGACTTAATGTAGGTGAGGCCAACATGCAGTTCTTGCATAAAAAAGTATGGTTTTGTTGTATTTTGGTATTCATTTTTGCAAGGATGCCCACAGTGAATTTACTGCAGAAATGGATGGCGTAAGAGAAACTATAAACACATCCTAATGGTATTATTACAGTAACCACTTTTAAAAGGGAATGTATTTCTAAGCTTTAATGCACTGCATTGAACTCAGGATTGAAATTTGTTATTTTACTTCTGTTTCCTGACAAAACATCCAGAACTCCCCAATTTATTCAAAAAAAGAAAAACAAAAAAGAAAAAAAAAAGAGGTATGCATTAAAATAAGTCTTTACCATCTGTAAATAAGCATAGTTAAAAACCACCTATAAGCAAGCCACACTGCTGTCATGAATGGGAAGATATCCTTGGTAAATCAATACCTTTTTAAATACAGAAATGTAAATTTAGCTATACTTGCAAGCTTTTAACCAACCTAAGCCATCTGCTTGAACTGGTAATACAGCATCGGATAAGAACTGGGAGAACAGCAATAAACTGCCCTTTTAAGGCTCCCCTCCTTCCTCACCCCCTTCCCACTCTTTTTGTTCTTTCTTTCAGTTTGCATGGAGTTGGAGGTTGGTTTTGGGGGAATTGCATTTTCAACCTTTCATTCAGCTGCTTGTTTAAAGTCATAAATAGAAAACTAGAATATTGGTGTTTATGAACTGAAGAAATCATATTCTTTTTCTAGAGACTTACGTACTTTTGCTTTCAAACTAAGTCAACCCTTAATTATGTTTAGTTAATTACTCTAACCACAGCAGATGGCTAACACCAAAAGAGATAATCCCCAAAACAGTCATTAGTCAGGATCAGCAATAATCACATTGTAGACCTAATGCATTCTGTGACTCAGAAAGTCCATTCCAGCTACAGCAGATCCATATTCTTTTTAACCTCAAGTATGTATTAGTTACTTGTTTCACTTTAGCGTATTTTACCAGTCAATACTTACATAAACTCTCATGGTTGTAAAAGAGAAATTGGAGGGGGGAGAGATACATTTTTTTTATTTTCCATGTGTACTGATTTGTGTCAATGCTTTGCCTGAAAACTCCAGTTATATTCCCAGACTTTTCCATAGTGAATAATGAATGCAAAATGCAACTGAACACAATGAAAACAGAAAGCAATCTCTCATTAATGTGGAACAAAGCAGGAAGTATGTGCAGCTTTATGCAATGAAATTCTTCTTCCCCTGGAGGGAAAAGAAAAAAAAAAAAAAAAAAAAAAAAAAAAAAAAAAAAAAAATAAAAAAAAAAAAAAA
>NDXB01009876.1:19492-37108 GCA_002631895.1 Agapornis roseicollis
GAAAAAAAAAAAAAAAAAAAAAAAAAGGAAAAACTACTAATGCTTACTAAAAATAAGAACACTAAAAATATGAGAGGGTTGACTAAAGGAAACCACATTTAAATAATTTTCACATTTAAAAAGGTAAGATTTCTTTAAATTACCTACCAAATCCATGCTCAAAACCTTCACTGAAATGTATACTAACATAGATAAAAAAACATACTCTTAAACAGACAGTAACTCCCTTCATGGGGTACTATCACACATATAATAGTATACCGTCAATGTTAGTTAGGATGTGTGAATACTATAGTATATAGCATATAGTATATACTATAGTATAGGGTGGTCTTGAAAAAATCTGAAGAGTAGGCATAACTCCAACTTCCAGTTTAACCTCTCCACTCACATGTATTGCTTCATTATTGCAAAGATTACCTTTAACACAGTGAAAAAAGAAGTTGAAAGTGGAAGTGTAAAAACACGCTTAGTCTTCCTCAATGACAAAGTGAAAACTTGTAACAATTATTTTACTGTCAACTGGAGAAGAGTCCCACACCATTTGGTGTTCTCTTGTCTTACAGCAAGATATTTAATCATACTGCACCTGACTGGAATCACACAATAGGATCTCAGAATTCAGAGTCCAGCACAGCAAAGTTCATCGCAAATCTGAAATGCAGGTTCATTTTAGGAAGTAAAACTAAAGATCTTGCTCTTTTCCTTCAAGTGGGGCAGAGCCCAGATAGGTCAGCACACAAGAAGTAAATGCAGACTATGAGTGCTGGCCACGGAGGTGACCCAGCAGGCCAAGCAGCACCCATGGGTTCTGCACCATGATGTCACAGAGGCCGCGGAACCAAGGAAGACTGGGTGTAAATGCAGTGGTATGGCCAAAAGTACACAAAAGCGAGCACCCTGACCAAAGACTCACAGAGAACTAAGTGCAGTGCTCACAGAAACTGGTGCAGTTCATTACAGACAAGCTACGGTCACAGGAGGCTCCTAGAGATGCCCCTGCTCCAGTGGCAAAGTCTGGTTATACACCTTCCAACATGCAGTCTAGTCCTGCTACAATGCTTTAGACATCTGAGATTTTTAAACTCAAATAAAAGTCTCAATATAACTAATGAAATTCCCTTTATGTGTCTCGGATACAGTACAAGCTTTAAAGGCCAGGTCAAGTGCTAAATATTTCAAGTTTTGCAGAACTTCATTGTTATTATGTCACTTTAGATAATTTACTCTAAGCACTTCACATAAAGCTCTCTAGGGAAAAAAGGCCACCACAACAGAACTTTTTTTTTTTTAGTAAATCAGCAGCATTACTGGCTTGTGTTCATGGGTGTCATACCAACTACAAAGACACTTCTATCCACAAATGACCTTAATATGTTACTGTCAGTTACTCTGTACAAAGCACCCGGTGTATTCCTGCACCATGCTCTAAGCTCTTTGCAGCCCTCCCCTTTCTCATATCAGGCCATATTCACTGTTGATTGCAACAGAATCCATAGCAGTGGAAATACTCATAAACTCACAAACACATCACATCACAGTTCTACAAATTCTACTCACATAAGGTGACTTACTGAAAACCATTTAAAAGTAGATCCAAGTCTTATGTTTGACATAACTGAGTCAGGAACGGCTGGGAAAAACTGGAAACAGAAAGGAATCAGTTGCTCATCTACTGAAACCACAGAATAAGAGCGGTTTGGGTTGGAAGGGACCTTAAAGATCATCTAATCCAACCCTAGGCTATGGGGGACAGGGTAACTTCCCACTAGACCAGGTTGTTCAATGCCGCATTTAACCAGGCCTTGAACACTTCCAGGGATGGAACAGCCACAGCTTCTCTGGACAACCTGTGCCAGTGCCCCACCACCCTCACAGGGAAGAACATCTTCACAATTACCTAATCTAAATTTCCTCTTTATCAGTTTAAAGCCATTCCCCCTTGACCTAATCCTGCAAATCCTTGCAAGAAGTCCCTGCAATGGAGGGCCATTTTAAGTAGACTCAGGATAAAATATGACATTTTAAACATGTGCATCTGTTTTTGACTCCATCTAACAAGATAAATTCATCGCTAAATGATACATGCAAATTAAACTGCAACTCAAGATCGTATTCTCTCCTACTTTGTAAGTAATTGTATTATTTTTTAGTTAGAAATAAACCTCACTTTGAATACTTCTGCATTTATGTATTTCATGATTATGCTAAGGAAAAAAAAACTTACGAATGACAAACGACATGATTCAGTTGCTTTACATTCCATACAAGGAGGAGGGGCACACAGATCAGGTTAAATTGCAATCCCCATGATCCTCCTCACTTCTTGATAAACCTCAGAACGCATTCCTGATAGCTGCATAATGATGGCAGGGAATACAATCTAACCAATTTGTACCACAAAAAGTGAATGGCCATACCAGGTATCCTTTAGGCAATACAGCACTGCTGGAGTCACTTAATGCTGAAACGACCCAAGTCTACTCAAACACTTCAAACCCAAAATATCAATACTGAGAGCCTGATCTAAATAAATAAATAAATAAAAAAAACAAAACAAACACCAAAATAATTAACCACACACACACAAAAATATAGCTATTGCCTGTTATTCTGTATGAGATTAACAACTTTACACATGTATGTTTTGCAGTCTCCACTTTTATTTTAAATAAGCACCCCTTCACCTTCTGTTGTTTTCACTTCTATGCTGGGTTAGGACAGGAAAAGCTGACACCACCAGCCTTAAAACACAAAAACAGATTACTAGAGATAGCTTCTTACACAGATGTAAATATAATCAGGAACGCTCACCCTGCAAAAGCAGCCTGCTAATACAGTTCATCTGCACAAACCACTCCTTGCAGAGCAGCAAATTTCAACCAGGTGACAAGAAAAGGACCCCATCATATAATTCACTTTAACCAGTGCAAAGGCATGCAATTCATCCAGCTGAAGAAGATGAGTGCTCATGCTTTAGATAGGAGGATGAGAATGGTAGAGTACAATTCTGTGGAGACCATATTAAGGCTGACAGAGACTTAGCTCATAGAGTGGAGATAATAGCACTAGATACCTGTACTGAACACTTCCAAGCAGAATCTAAACAGCAAGTAAGTATTGGCACTGCATAAAATTGATGCAGAGCCTAGACTCTGTTGTGACTGCAGAGGCTGAAATACTAGTATCTGTAGAACATTCAAATGTAAAGATTGGGCACTTACCCTGAGTTTGGGAAGTGCCTGAAAGAGTCAATTCTGCCATTCTGTAATCAAATTAATGATTCATCATTTCAGGACTGACATTTCACAAACTTATCCTGTTCTAAGGGAGGAGGGAAATAATAACAATAATAACAACAATAATAATTCAATCACTCAATATTTTATACTGACTTAGGACGAATACCAGTTTTTAAGGACTGTATTTTTGTGCATGATGATTCAACTTAGGCAAGTTAAAAACCTGTTTCAAGTTCTCTGTAAAAAGTTGATCTTTCATTCTTTATACAACTGGGTTTTTTATATCCTGATTCCAAGACTTTGATACTTTGTTCATCTGCATTAGACTCTAATACAACTACTACATCTTACTCTACAGTAGTAAGACTGATAGCATTTTAGATACATATATACACACATATATATAACTAAGTTTGCAAAGACACTGAGCAAACTGTATCTAAACCTACCTCTATGATTTCAAAAATCAAAGTATTACTCAATCTTTGCATACTAATACTCAATACAACATTTTTTAAATATATTGCAAATTTTTTTCTTAGGGTAACTCTGAAACAGCTACCAGAAACCCACATCAGAAATCCTGTTTCAACAGTACTTCGAAAAATCAGTCATGAAATGTTGAAGGAACATGGAAAATAAACTACAACCATGTGATTTCACTAGCATGCGTTTTTTACAGAAATTACTATTTGGCTCTTCCACATAAAAATCTCCATTTTTAAGGTTAGCTGCAAAAATAATTGGAATATTAAGAAGTATAAAGATTATCTGTAGCACTTCAGGTATTCGAAAGCCCACATTTTTATTCCTTTTTACTGTATTCAAGAATTAGATGTTAAACATTCTACTTCCTCTTATTTTGAGATACACAATAGATTTGTTCCCAATTTATCCAGTCATTTTATAATCGGATAATTTTTAACACTGAGCTAAAAAGACAATGCGTTGCTTCCTTGTTGGCAATACTTTGTGGATATCCCTGTTTCATTGCAGCTTACAATTCAGGAAACTGAACTATATCCATAAATAGACATGTAAGTAGGTTTCCTATAGTAAATCTCAAGAAAGTAACCAACAGGGAGGAGGGCTAAGCACCCTTACAATGTATTCCTTGAGAAGTTAGCATAATTTATGCTTAAGGACTTGAAAGAATTACACATTGTTCTACAGCCTTACAAACGTAACTGTGTGCTAGGGCTCCCAGTTCTATGAATATCAGGCCCCCCATTTTCCAAACATTATTAAGAGGACTAGTTGGTAATACATTGTCTGGCCACTACGTAGTCTAGCACTCTATGACTGAGATCAAGCATCGTCACCTGCTTCTGCTGATACCTGTATCCTGTTCTCCTGTTTGCCTCTCTAAATAACTGGACTTTTTCAGGTTCTTTTCCTGAGAATCACTTGGTTGTCTCCCCTTCTCATATCTAAAGCATTATGTTATATCTGGACCAAGTATTCCTGCACATAATTACCCAAACTATCCTGCTTACTCCTTATTATGCATCCAAACTTTTTGCCTGCTGCTTTTTATCTATCAAGCTAATCTTTTCATTCAACTGTGCACTACTTATGCACAAAATACCTAGATACTTCACAGAGGTAAAGAAATTAATTTAGAACTCATGGAAGTATAAATGCACATTTATATTATTATCCTTTTCCTCACCTACCAAGAAGGGACAAAAAAGAGTAGCATCATTATAGAAAATAAGATTCTGTAACAGTCAGTGAAGTGCAGCAGCAGAGTCTTCTTCAACACACTTCTTGAGCAAGTCCTTAAAGCAGGAAAACTTGAGTGCCAAAATAATACCATAAAGACTTGCTTTGTCTGGGCTTTAACAGGAAGGAAGAGGAAAACGGTGTCTGAACAGCCCTGTGGCAGGCAATCCATTAAGGTCAGGAGTGTGAAATAAAAATGGATACTTTTATTTATCTGTTTCAAATTTTCATCACCCTTGCCTTAAAGGCATCAGATGTTCAACAGTAAAAGACAGACATGGTGTCCTGGCAACTCCAGGTGAAAGTTCCTGGGTCTCACATAACTACAGACCTGGACTTGTCACTGAGAACTGCATTAATGAGTCTTCTTGTACTTTAACATGAATACATCTAACTAACCAAACTCCTCTGCCACTGTTTTCCCTCCAACTTCAAGTATCCAATAAGACCATGGTCCAGGAAGAATAAAGGGAAGAACACTGCCTTGAGGTAAATGCTTTGTCTTGTTTCATTAACGCCAGCAGAGGCTCCTGAAGTGTTCGTTTGCCACAGAATACGTCAGGCCAGCTGTGGAAAAAAAGAAAAAAGCCCAGCTGTCTGAACAGCAAGAACACCAAGAACTTTTTCCACAGCAAAGCAAGTTTAGCAAGGTCATATACTAGCTTAAGATGTCTAACTTCTACTGAACTAATGCTGTTTTAAAGTCACTGTGGTCCACTGTACTGGATCACAGTGATGCTACCTCCTTTCCTAATTTGCCTGAGATTACACGATTATTCTGTGCTAGAAAGCTCACCATATAACAACAGCTGGATTTGGCTTTTCCAACTCCTCTCTATAGGCACATCATCTAACAAGATGCTACCTAAATAAGCAATGGTAATTTCTTGCAGTATCTAAACAGGTAGGAATGATTTCTATTAGCTCTTCTGTATCTGGCTTTTCAAGAAAAACAGCTAACACAAAACAACCATCCAAATCCAACCCCAAACAAACAAGCAGAAAGTAAGATTCCAACATTTTGTTTCATTTTATCTGACAGTATTTGTACAGCAAAAGAACAGCTGTCCAAGGACTGGGATGCTAAAGCAAGCCCTCTTCTTTCAGCAAAGCACTTTAATTAAATCTGACTATTTTATCAGAATAAGCCATTTCTAAATAAACACAGAATTGACCACTGAAGTCTTTACATGTAATTCTAAATACTACTGACACTCGACTGAACCCTAAGTGTTTTATTTTTAAATGCAAGTAGAAACAAGTATTTAACGTAGATAGCTACCCTAAGTGATCTGTTGAGCTGAATTAGTGTTCTTCTATTTTTAATTCCTCTTTTGTTCTCAGTGTTTATAAAGCTGTGTGCATGGTATACAACAGACTATCTATTACCTAACAGTCCATTATCCACACAAAAAGTTTAACACCCAGTGAAAATATCCAAATGTTACATTGTTATGCTCAACTGAAAAGAGTTCAAATAAGGGGTAGCTTAACAGGAACCTTCAGGAACACAAGTTTAGATTTCTTCTAATGAGTTCTGAAAGCCTACTGTCAAATGATTACCCTAAGAAATAGCACCAAAGGAAAATACATCCCTTTTTAGACTAATACTCCAAAAGAGGATGGTGGCGCCACAGGATGTGGACTGGGAGGGAGGGAGTGGCCAGTATATTCTCAAACACATTATTTTGATTAAACATGAACAAGAGTCAAGTTTGAAACACAAAATACTGACTCCTCTAATATTTTTAGAACTCCTACAATTATAAGAAACTTCCAGCTCAGCTATATTTAATAAATTCTCTGAACAACTGCATATCAGCACCAAATCAACATGGTAATATACAGAAAAGCAATCTATGCAGACTGTTTTGTAAATCAACTCAATAGTTATATTCTGAAAACAACTGTTTATGTATGTAGCTCTCAACATTAACTTCCTTTAGTATTATGTAATGGCATTTATTATCAAAGCGGTTGAAGCAGTGTTGCTTCGCAGTTGGGTATTCTTGACACAATTCGTCTACAGTTCTAATTCATTTCTGAATTCTTAATAACATTGTAGTTTATGAAAAACAGCAAGTCTCAAAACCATTACATTAATTGAATAGACAGTGTTCAAAATATCTGTTAAAACTCAGCCTGCATTAAGAAAAAAATCCCTAAAAAAAACATGCTTTGACAGAAAGATGGTTGCGTATTTATTTTAAATAAATTCTGCTTAATAGCTCAGGAAATCTTTTTAGTCTCAGAACTTGTTTCTTCATCTCCCACCAATAAACATAAAGCAGTGCATTTGCACGAGACAGTAATTTCAGGCATTTTAACTCTCTAAGAAATGTCTCTGAGAAGATACAGAACTAAATGGGAAATATAGTAACAAAATAAAAATACACACTGTGGCCAAGAAGTTCAAAACTGGGACAGCTGAAGTCAATGCCTTTTTGTTTTTAATGCTTTTCCAAAACCTGACTTTCCATCTGCCAGCAGCACAGTTTCTGCTATTTTGCTGACTTTTTGTCACTCTAACGTGGTGCCAGATTAGCCATCATATTGTACACCTCTTCCCATGGTTCAAAAGCCAGACTTCAACTCCTCAGGCTCAGAATCCAGGCTTAGCTCCAATTACAGGTGACACCAGAGCTCAAGAAAAAGAACTAACAGAGAAAGCGTCTTGCTGAACCTTTGATGGCAAAAGCTGGCACAGCTTTGTCTGGCAATTGTAAATTCATGCTTGTGCCAAACATACTGGTCAGTATATCCATAGCCAAACTTTGCCTATCTTTCTGAAACTTAACATATCTGTTTTAACATATGTATACAAAAAACTCACTACAAAACGCATTTGGTATTATTTTGCGGTATGTTGCGATAAAAAAAGCATGTACTAAAAAAAAAAACGGGCAGAGAAAATGTGAAAATATCAACTGAAACAGTTAAACTTTAAAAGCATAACCTAAGGGGAAGATAATTTGGGGAAGAAGTAACTACAAGCCCAGATATCTATGTGTATGTATATGTATAAACTCCGAATTAGTCAAAGTAACCAACTTGGAACTACCTCATGGCCCACTGCTGTAAATCTTTCAAACAATAAGAAGATGCAGAGAAAAGGATTCCTTTTTACCTTGTAGTCCTAAACTTACAGACTACCGTAACAACTCATGTATTTCAACAAGTAGGAGGGGGCAAGGATGTCAATCAACTCTGTAATAAACAGTCTGGAGTCTGTATTAGTTGCTACCTTTTTTAGAGGATTTTTTATCATTAACGATTTAAGATACTATTTTACACCTACAAAATTGCTAAAACTAAAACAACCAGCATTCTCTGATGAGAAATGAGTTCTTGGATACTAAATCAGAGTTCCAGAAAAGCACTCAGGAGAAAAAAAATCTTTTGAATGTGTACCTATACCAGTCCCAGGCTTTGTGCTGGGTCCTGACTTTGTTTTATAGCAGCATCAAGCTTCAGTCTCATTATTCTAATATTAATAGTTTTACATTTAAACAAAGAGAAAAATCCAAACATCTAAATTGTACATTCAGTTCTCCAATGCCAGCAAAGACTACTTTTAGCCTATATGATAGTGAAGAAGTCTATCAGCTTCTCATGTCATTAAGTGACTTCTGGCACCTTGATTAAAGAACTTTATCACTGAGGAATGCTAATTCCTCAGCTTCAAACTCTTAAAGCACCTTGTGGTGTCATCTAGCAGGAATGCAATTGTTCCCACTAATAGTCTGAGACAGCAAGTCTGAGACAGAGATAAATGGTTTCCACATTAACACTGTTCCACTCATCTGGTTCTTTGGAAACCCAGAACCAGTTCTAGAAGGACGTGTTCTGTACTACCCATTGATTTACATCAGCTTCATCACTGGCATCCACCCTCATTTCCAGAATAGCTTTCTGATTTGTTCATTGTTTCTTTAAGGCATTATGATCTTTATAATAACTGAGACATTTAAGTAAAACAAAACTAAAAACAACAACAAGGGAGAAGGGAGTCCACTGAAAATGAAGCTTACCTCAAAAGAGTAACTAGAAGGAATAGTAACAGGGTTCTTGAGATACAACAAAATAAAACCAAGCCTCAACAGGAGGCACAACAGTTATTACCATGTCAGAACACTATCCTTGCTGACTCCATTCACAATATTGTTCTTACAAACCAAGCAGATGCAGATCTGACATCTTAAAGTTATTTACACACTTGAAGGAAGTGGTTAAACATAAAGAACCTGACAGATTGTATTTTTATTTCCACATACTGGTGAGAAATAAGATAATAAACTGTCCGTATTTCCATCTACAAAAGCAAAGGTACTGTCAGAATAAGTATCCAGGTCTCAGGCTTCTACCAAAGCCACCGGTAAATATTACGTTTTCCTACATTATTAAAGAATACTAGATTAAACACCAGAGTCCGTTTCAGCTATATCAGGTGTTGTTTTCTTGGTAAAGCTTGGTAATAATTTAAAGATTAACAGTGGTACACAGTATTCCCATAAACCATTCTTTCAAAATTTAAGGGCATTCTGAAAAGGCAAACTGGTCCATCATGGACATATTTGACTAAAAGTTAAAACCATAGCTTTCCTCTTTGGCAAGATGGGGAAGAAGAAGCCTAAGCAGTCCCCACTCCTGCAACAAAGCACTCAGTTCTGAGGACAGGAACACCAAGTGCACAAGTGACAGCCTGTGGCTGCACCCTGGAGTAGGATCTGCCCTTCCCTATGCAGCCAGAGCAGCTGCATCCTCCACTACAGCTGCCCCCACCACTTCCCTCTGTGGGACACAGAAACTGACAGGCACAGAAAGCAGCACCCATCAGGGCTGCCCCTCCTGTTTTACAGGAATCCAGTTTGGTTAAGTAAGCTAAGCTGAAGCTTTGAGCCAACACGTTCAGCTGTGACGCACTGAGCTTTAAGACACTTTATAGAGACAGAGCATGCAAAAAATGAAAATAGCAAGGGAAATGGTTTTAAAATGCCAGGATTGTATGTATTATGCTGGAAAAAACTGACAGGGGTACAAGAAGCCAGTTACACAGTGAGGGAGTGCAAGCCTGCCAGAAGACAACACACGTTTCACTGGCACCCAAATTAGGACATTTCTTAAACACTGTCAGTATTGAGCATTACTACTTACTTAGAACATGAAGTTACACAGAATTTTATCTAGTAACAGAAGTTCAGTATTTTGTTAAAAAATTTAACTGACTCTTGTTTTGTAGGAGAGTTTTGAAATACCAGGTCTTCACTGTCATCTGAGGAGCCCTTTCACAAGTTAATGTAGGTTGTATCCCTCTTCTTCCCCATGGCATTTTACTGCTTCATTCCCCTCAAAGTAGACCTGTATCTACATGTTCTAGCCACTCTATTGTCCACACCCTTTTCTCTATATAGAACAATACAGGTGAACTAACAGGTCAAGCATCTCCAAAAACCTCTTTGTACACCAAGCTGGGTAAACACTGTCTCCTCCTTACCTACTCACTCTTCTCAGTGTGAACAAACATGTTTCCCTCATATATGCTGTCTACTTTACAAGTTCCTTAATAATGGCTATTCAATTTGAAAATATATTTTAACTATTATAAAAATACCTAATTCTTTTTACTGAATCATATTTTTCTCTAGATTTCATTTTCAGTTCCAGTATCTGTCAACATAGTGGATGCCTCCTGTTAGTAAATGAAACTATACATGATCCTCGTTCCATAGTAAAATTAGATTCATAAGGTATGGTAATAGAAAAAATGGACATTTTAAACAACAACAATGATTTTGGTTAGAATTCAGTACAGGTTTTTTCACACTATAACTAGCTTGCAAAAAAAAAAAAAAAAACACAATATTATTTTAATATGAATTTATATTGTTACTGCAAAATTTTACTTAGCACCTTCATAAAAATTCATGAAATAACCAAGAACATGCATTGGTTCTGTAACATTAATCACTGTGCATACAGTGCCACTTATTGCAAATTCTATGTCATTTCTACTAGTGTATGGTAAGACCAACATTAAAAAAAAAAAAGTTGTAAACCCATTTAGCTGAGCACAGTAAGACCAAAAATGCACTGCAATCATCAATTACAATAACAAATCTCTTAGACTGATAGTATAGAGCAATATAAAACTGGACTCGTGCACTGATAGCTGTCACACCCACCCAGTCCTCATAAGCAAGAGCTGACAGATTACTTGCAGAAAAAATAACACATCAACTGTAATAAATACAGAAACAGCACATTTCCTCTGCATATAAGGAAAGCTAACAAAAAGGCTGTTTTGTTTTGCTTGAAAAACAAGTTTGTCAGACATTAAACAATTCTGCAAGTGATAAAAATAAGCTATGAAATAAATACTTCAGCATGTGCATAAAACACATGCAATTTATGTCACTGTAATTGTCCACTGAGTATTCATCAGAATTCTTCCTCAAGTTAATACCAGTTGTCTAGCACTTGATAGACTTGAATGGTTTGGGTTTTTTTACTCTCATGAAGATCAGATATATCTGCTCATCACTACTATCAGATAAACATTACAAAGAAGCAGGATGTCTGTCTCAAAATACTGAAAAATTGAAAGTTACAATTCTATATATTCTTCAATCTATAAACATTTCAAACTATTAACCTGGGGAAGAGGGAGGGAGAGGCAAGGAAGCACAGAAGAAAAGCACTGAACACCTGGCATGACAGAAGAACAGATACAGAACATTAACAGCTTACTGTGGAGAGTGGTTTAATCAGGAAGTAGCCATTATCCTGTCGCTAGAGACAGCACTCCAAAACAACAAGCCGGGGTTTTGGTGTTGGTTTGTTGCTTTTTTCCTCCCTTCAAGAAGGAAGAAAGCACATGCTATCGTGCCGGAGCTTTGCTGAGCCCAAAGGTCGCCAGACGTTTATTGTCAAAAGCTACACTGAGAACGAAATGCAAGCAAGCATTTCAAAGCTGTATTTGAGGAAGCATCTAAAATCCACCACAACCTCCCCTCTGTGTTACACACAAAACATGGCTGTCTTATTCAGAGATTAGCAATTATTGTAATGAGATACTGTCGGAGAGGGTCAAACAGTACTTCCTGCAGTTTACACATCTTGATTTCCTGGTAAACAAACTGCAAGGCAGGTGGAGCACTCAGATCACCAGTGAACACTCCCGCACACATCACCAAAGCCAGCGCAAGCAGGCAGGCAGCTTTAGCTGCTCTGTAATTACGTGGGGCAACAAGGTAGCAAAAAACATAAAAATAACTGAACCATGAAGGACATTCTTTCCATACTCATCAGTGCTGTACTTGGTTGCTTTCTTTTTTAAACCAAGCCCAAGAGAAATATTTTCTTTTAAATGATGCTTATGTACACACACACACACCCCCCAGAGCAAACTGCTATCAAAACTGTTTTGGTGAAAGAAAGTGGTAGGGTTGGCAACCTGAATCAACCCTTGAAAAACCTGAAACTGAAAAAACACAAATGCTGTGCTCAGAATTTAAGCATCATCTCCAAAAAGCGCAGTTATAGAAATGTACTAACAATATTCAGAAATTACAAAAATTGACTTACTGAACATATTTTTAAAGGGGACAAAAAAAAAAAAGGGTGATTTTTTTAAAAAATACTTGACACTTTTCCCCCTCAAGAAAAATAATCACACACAGACTAAATACATGGCAGTGAGAAAAGCTAGCTGTTTCCTACCTATAATCTTGCGACTCCTAAGCAACTAGAATAAAGCATATGGTCCACTGACAGAAGACAGAATTTCTTTACGGGATAAATACAATCAACTGATTACACAACAGGCTGATGCAAGTGAAAATGCTACAGTGCCCGTAGCACAACAGCACAAGGGCCTGAACTTGAGCGTGAAGTAAGATAAAAGATTACTTGCATACTAGAGGAAATACGCAGACACGGGAAGGGTGTGGATCAATCAATTGATTAATTCTCCCTCTGAAAAACAGCAGCATCAAACAATGCAACCCAGGGAACACACTAAAGTAACATGTCTGAAGAAACAAACTGAGAAACAGAACGTTAAAGTTTCTAAGTAAGGATGACATAAATACATTGCAGCTATTTTTCACTAAGAAAGGAAAAAGGAAAGCTGTGAGAAAAAAAATAAAGAAAGCATTAGTGGAAAGATTATGAAATATGAAAAGGTATATCTCCATCAGCAAACCCTGCTACTGAAGATGCAGCTTGTGCCACCACAAACTCCCAAACAAGGTAAATATATTAACAAGAGGGACCTCTGCAACCAAAACAATACCCAAAGTATAACTTTTGCAAGCTGTGCTTGTTACAAGCAGTAAGTCACAACTTCCTAATCAAACACCTGGATATCATGCATTCCCTTAAGTAAAACACATCAAAACTTCAGCATTTCACTTATCTTGTTTTCTACTGTTACTCATCTTAACAAAAAAGAGAAAGCAGTCTTATCAAACAATACTCAGTGCTTCTGAAGAAAACAGTAAAAATCCAAACCACTAAATGAGAAGCCTTCTGTAAAGACAAGGAGCATCAACAGACTCTTCTCAGTAGTTTTAGTTTTAAAAAGCAATGTATGTTGCACATAAGGAGGACAAGTTTGGTACTAGTATCACTACAACCAAGCTCTCACAGCAAGATTTAAGAGATCATGATCTAAAGTCTCAATCTAAGAATTACTTTTAACACCAGAAACCTGCACACTGAAATACAGACACCATGACTTTGAGTCTTACAAGACTCAGGGAGATTCATGTACAACAGTTAAAATACTAGCTTACAAATGATTTTTCTAAAGTTATTTCAAGCCATACAGATTTACCATGGAACAGCTGTTTTGCATTGAGATAGCAATGAAGGAAAAGGAAATAAAAATATTACACTGGAAACAGCCAAGCAGAAGGCCCACACTTAGTTTCTGAACTGTAGACTAAGTAAGACTCTAGCTAAACTATAATCTATGCAAGATGTTAAAAGCAGGGGCTTGTTTTCTACCAGTACAACCATTACAGAACCTAAATACACTGAACTACAACCCACTACTTCCATGTTAACTTAGCAAGAGAGTAAGCAAAATGGTTCAGCAATTGATGTTCTCAGACAAATTCTACAGCATTTGAAAATACGGGTGTCCAACACCTCAGGTCCATGAAAAGATTATGTTTATAAACCAGGCCTAATAGAATACTGAAACATGAGATTAAAAAAAAATAAATAAATCACTGCTCAAGCTATGCCTTAAACATTCATCAGCACCTGCCCTCATAAAATGTCGGTGTCAACCTGTGGAGCCAAACTGAACAGTTAGTGTCTTTCTGGGAGGTTGTTTTTTTTTTTTAAAGATTATCAGTTTCCTACACAGCAAATTCTAACTATAAACACCAAATATGGGTCTAGCTGTAAATATGGGTGGTGAGAAATAAATTTTAAAGTATTTTTTAAACAATACATACAATAACTGTGAGTAAAATATTGAAGTGTTCTTTTATTGAGACTGCAAACATTGTCCAGGGGAACTAAATCTCTGGTCATAAATATAAAATACTGAAAACTTTACTGTTTTGCAAGTTGTTTGTTGGTTTTTTTTTTAAACATCAGCAGCTTCTTACAGATCCTGGTATGCTATGATTCCTGCAAAGAACTTTCAGAAAGTTAAGAATCACACCACATCAAGTATAAGCAGCATTTCAACACTGAGCAAAAAAACAAGTACCAACTCTGAGAGAGATCTGAGCCTCTCTAGAGCTACCTATATCATTCAGGTAGCTCTATTCCAAATGAAGGTTTTATTTAGAACTTCATAGCTTACCCTGTGATAAAGAAATACAAAAGCAGTTAAGCCATGGATGTTGCTTACACTCACCTGAGAACATATAATCTCTATGCAACCCCAAGTGAATACCAGCAAAGCCAAAGATCAGTATTTTGCATCACACCTTGATGAGGTCACTTCACAGCAAAAATAGTTGCTTAAAATAGTAAACATTTATGAATATAAACACAATACCTAAATCCAGCATCACCTGTGAATATAACCTACAGCAATAGCTTGGGAGAGTAATACCTCCCTGCGGTCATCTTTGTAGTGGATAAATTTATTCCTAGAAGTTTAACATGCAGACACTAGCTGCATGGACGAATAAGGAGGGGACAAAATTGGCAATTCATTACTTACAGAAATAATGGGGGATACCAGAACTCCTGGGGTGGGACACTAAAAGTTCTAAATCATCTTTTTACTCAAGAAATGCTAACAAGTTGATAGAAGTGAACTCCAACTAAACTACAAAGGGAGGGGAGGGCTGGGGGGCACCAAACAACCAACTTTCCCCCTCATACTCAGCCTGTGGCAAAAGACTTTTTATTCCTGAGCCTTTTACACAACAGCATATCAAAGCAAGTCCTATTTGTGTCCTTATAAATTAGATCCTGACAATATTTACAAGCTTCAGTATCATTTTTTCCCCACATATGTTACTGCAGAGACCATTCTTGGGTTCCACTGTTACACAGAGAACCACTGGATGTTGAAACTGGTCCCCACATCTGGAAACATTAAGACACATAAAGAGACAGATTATCTCATTTCAGTTACTTTTGCACCACCAAAAAACAACTAAACCAACTAATCTTTAAAAGCCATCAGCTGACACTAAGTCATTTACATCCTTATAGTGATTACTGCCCTACCAAAGCAGAGGGAAGAGGCTTGCTTTCCCAACCAGAAAGACAGGCAGCTATCTTCTCTTTGTTCTACTGTCTCCATGGTCTGCTCACATATATTGGTCATACTACTCATGATTTAGCTTCATTTTAAAGGCCCGTTGGTCCTCATTGAACTATCTGCCTAAAGCAAGGACCCTTCATCTATCGATCTGATCCTTAAAATGGTATCTTGGAAATGGAATAAAGACAGTAGCCACTTCAGAAATATCACTGAGAAAGAGGCAGCCATAGTCACTCAAATGCACGTGACCAAAAAAACCCCAAAAAACTAGTCTGTTCTTTACATTAATACACTGTCCAAAAGCATTCTTCATGCTGGCTCATTACCTAGAACCAATCACAAAATTACTCAAAATCCTAAGTCATTATTTCTTTAGTAGCATTTTACACATTTGCTAATAGATTTTGACCCCACACAGTTTATATATTCTGCAAGAACATAGGAAAATGCCAGAGTTACATAATTTCAATGCATTTTCATTTTCCTGCATCAAAGCCTTCTCATATGTTCCTTCTCATTTTGAACAGTGTTCATCAAAATGTCTTAATTATTACTGAAACAGTAGTTTCAACTAGCAACTTGGAAACAAAAGAAACTAAAGCACTTCAGTATCTTAAGTACCCCGTTGTTGCATGTACCAAAATATGTCATTTCATAATAAATTTCATAATAATTGTTATCTCACAAGAAACAGTTTTTCAATATTTTTCAGTATATGCTAATTAAATATGAAGATTTGCATTTGATGAGATTTGAGACCAAGGTGACATTTGTTTTAATGTTCTATATGCATTACTGACATCCATTTTAAAAAGCATTACACAGACTAGTAGTCTTATAGTTAAATATTAATTTTTGATATGGTGAATTTGGTATTAACTATTATTTAGTCAAACCGAAGGTTTGAGGGAAAAGATAAAGGTAGAAAGCATGGCAAAGAAATGCAGGGTAAAACTGCTTTTTTTTTTCAATAAAAATAACCATTAATTTACCATTTTATGAGGAAATTGAAACATAACAATTTTGAAAATACAAGGATTCTTCAGAAGTTTTGAAATGTTAGAACTATAAATATATATTCTTTATCTATCATCATAATACACATACACACACTTGCAGACCCTCTGAGAATACAATATTCATTTTGCTGCAGAAGAACAGGCATTGCATAACAATGAGATCTGCTAATGAAATCAGCCATCAACCTGGAATACATATGTATCAAACCAAGACCTCAGTGTCATTTTCTTTTTGCGTCGTTTGTTCTTTTCCTCATTTTCCCTCGACCTTTCAGTATCTTGTCCTCCTCCTGGTTTCACTGACTCAAGAACAGCAATATTGCAAAATATTTTGTTACCACCATACGTACAACGCTTTATTTTACAAAATTTATTTCTCTGTTTATTGCTAAATGTAGATTCTAACTGCATGTGTTCTACAGTATTGTTAACATAGCATTGAAAGAAAAATCAATGGGTGCTAAGGAGACAAAGGAGTTTCATTTCTCTGTGGAAACAGGAGGAGTATCTAATAAAAATTGTGTGTCACTTGGACAAACTGTACTTTCAGAGCACACCAATTAATACAAGAATTTAATACAGGAACAACACAGTTAAAAAAAATCTTCTCTACATTTATCTAATGGTTAAACAGAAACAGAATTTAAAACCATTACATGAATAAAAGCACAACTGCTTTGCATAAACATGCAAAATCACCATGAAACCAAATAAAACAATCCAGCAAGTTCAGTAACAGTATCTATAAGCATGCAGTATATGCAGTTATACAAAACACTTTAGTGAAAAAGGGGTAAATACTGAATGGAATTACTTATTCTACTATTCAGAACTGACCATAAAAATCAAAACATTACAAAACACCTTTTTTTTTTTTTTTTTTTTTTTT
>NDXB01009876.1:37217-65294 GCA_002631895.1 Agapornis roseicollis
TTTTTTTTTTTTTTTTTTTATATTAATACTATGTTTTGGCTTTGTAGGATATATGCTGCCTTAGGTTTCATAGAAAAAGCAATCTATTTACAGCCCTAGCTACAGTAGCATCAAAACTATGTTTTGAATTCACCCCTAAACTATAAAAACTAATAATAAAACCCACTAGTTTTTTCCACTGTTCTCATTTTGAAGAGTTTGTTACTGTAACGCCACTATCAAGTTAGCTTCATTGTTGATAAGTTGCAAAGTCATACAAAATAAAATAAAAAACAGTAGAAAATAAATCTTTGCTGGATTCTTTGGTAGGGTTGTGTTGTTTGGCTTTTGGTTTTTTCTTCTCCCTTTTTCAGCTAACACTCCAAAACCCTAATTCCATGAAGGCAAACTGCCAATTTGTTAGTTTCAGTGTAGCAGAACTGCACACAAAACTCCTTTGGAATAAATAAAACTAATTTGTAATTTGTAATTTATTTTACGATTTTCTCTTGACAACATAAGGAAGTCATTCAGTCATTCATTCTATAGTTACAATGGCCATCACAACAGAAAACAGAACAGAAGGCACAAGAGACCATTTAAAGTAAGAGGCGAAAAATTGTGAAATGCCTGAAAACGGATTTAAACATCCCCAGAGCCAGTCATATCAAATCATCAGTACACAACCCAGGAAAAATACCATCAAGGTACTGGATGTAATGAGCTACGTAAGTAACTGAAAGCATAAAAATTTCCATAAACTCTCTTCATATGTGCTCTGATTCTAAGTTAACAAGCACTTATGTCATCGAGAGCTTTGAAAGCTGAAAGCATGTAACACATGGCCTTATTTTTCGTTCTATTTCTCTCACTTTTAAATATATGCAGCTATACATGATATAAACAGTGAGGCATATGTCACATGAAGTGTGGTCTTACTCTGATTCGTGCATTACAAGGTCCTAATAAAAAGATGTAGGAAGACTATTTTCAATCACACACTAACAAAAATGCTTCTGGTTCAATTACAAAGCATCTGTCCTTCTGTCAAAAAGCCATCCATGTTACACCTCAAAATGACTGAAACTGAATAGATTGAGGCACAGTTAATTATAGTGGGCTCACCTTTAAAAGCAAAGACTATATAACCTCCAGAGTTTGGAAAAGAGACGCTCTAATGCAACAACCTTGACCCTTGAAAGTGCTGGGTCATTTTCTTCTGTAATGAACAGTGATTGCTTTCTGTAATTCTAACAATTGTCAAGTAGGCTAAAGAGTATGGCTGCCAGGTGATAGTTGTGAAATGCCTGCACTTTTAACAATGACTTATTACCCCATAATACAGGTCAACTCTCCAATTGAGCATCTTCTGCAAGGTGCTATAGGCTCTTGAAGCTATATACTACAAGCAACTGACAACAGTAGTTTTACTAGGGATCAAACTAGCGTATGTAGTACCTATGAATATAGAGACTGTTATAGGATATAGCCTTAATTCAGATTATTAAACGAGAAAATCTCTAAGATATCCACACCTACTGTACATATGAAACATGTGATTTCTGGTATGTAACTGCTGACACTAAGCAATCATGCATATACCTTAAGTACAGGATGTCAAGCTTCGTAACTTGATACAACCTGGCACAAACTGCGTTAATAGGAATGAGAATACAGAAACAAGTTACCAGATAAAGGTGAACTCTCTTATAAATATAGCCTCAACCTCATAACAAAACACAGATGAAACCATGTCAACAGAATTAGATGCTGCCAGGTATTAAAAGATGTACACTTGAATACTTATCAATAAAGAAAAAACATGAACCCAAAAGTAAGACTTAATTTATCAACCATATTTATCCTCTCTGAGCTAATCTGAAATAGCTTCTTCAATATATAGTCCAAAATGCTGCATTTTGCTGGAATAAAATAAATACAGATGTCCACAGTGTGACCGTATTCTAAAAATTAACACTCTCCATTTGACCATGTTTTTTTGTTGTGGCTTAAAACCATATTCCCAGTAGTTCACCTATTAACAGTTCACCTATACAGTTTTACTATTGTGCTGCACTAGTAGTTGTATCTATGCACATAAACACACACCCCTTCATTTTCAGTAACACACAATGCTTAGTTAAAAGCTATTTCTAGCACTTTATACAGAAATTGCAAGCATCCTTCAAAGCTTACTTATAAAAAATACAGCAATCAGGTGTGCTTATGTTTTTTCATCATGAAATACTCCAAATTATACAGAATTATGATGACTACTATTTATCTAGTTTTAGGAATAAAAGTGCAGGACAATTTATTAAAGCACAGGAGGAACTCCTCAACACTGGAAGGTCAGAGCCTATGTGCTGAGCTGCTAAGCAAAAACATCTATGATGTTCCAGAGCTGCCATTTTTCTTCCTTGACAAAGACTCCATCTGCCACAGAGCCATTTACAGCCTCAGAGTCAGAATATCAATGATTTTCGACCATTCTGCAAGTCTGCTTTCACCTTGACATCACCTCTGTAATACATCTAAAACAGATGATACATAGAACCGCTCTACAAGCTATAAGCCCATGCTTTATTCAACTGATATGCATTTAAGCTGTGCTGTAACGTACCATTTTTTTACTTCCTCTGAATGGTGCAAGAATACTAAAACCCCTAAATGCTACATCTTTTTTATTGCTGTGCTTGTTTTAAACAAATTACCTTCGGAAAACCTATAAAGAAAACCTTTCAAATATTAACAAAGCATGTGAAAGCAGTTAGAAAACATATGATCATTCTAAATTCTGTATTTACATAATATACAGGCACACAATCTCTTTTCCACATAAGCAAAACATGCCTAGGAAAATCCTTATTAGAGACCACCACGCACAATAAACTATCACAGCTTCATTAAAACTAACAGAACTACATTCAGCTGTACATTGCTTAATGGATATATAAACTGATTTTAAAAAATAAATAAATAAAAAATCCAGGTTAGAGGTGGCACAAAAAAGAGAAGAGAATCTTGTCTTGCTGAATGAATACTTAAAGAATTAGGTTCTCAGGTTGAAAAGATCATACATGAATCAATACAACTAATTTTTACATATTTAAATATATATCCATGTACACATGCACATATCTGCACATACATGCTTTCCATCAAGTATGAGAATATAGTCCCTCAGGCTCGTAACAAGACTTCAATGAATGTATTCCTTGATAGCAACTTCTGGGTTCTTGAAATTCAGGTAGATGTTGGTACTCCAGAAAAATTTTTAAACGTGCAAACTTGTGGCTTGATTTTAAAGTGAGACTGGATCACAGGAGAAACAATTTTATGTTACAGATATAGGTAAATACATACATAAATTGCATAGTTAGATGTCCAACTATTGCTGTACAAACCTCCATAATGTTAAATACATAGGAGGAAAATATTTGAACACTAAACAAAGCTTGCAACCAACTTGATGAAAACTTACTTCATGACACCTGTAAAGTAAATATTTCACAACTTCAACTTTGCCCCCTATCCTTTCTTCTCATTGTCTATCTTCATTTCTTCCTGTTACAGAAGTAATAGTATCAGACATCTGATAAATTGAATCTGTTCCATTTTATGTGTTCTCTGCCCACTATTCACTTTGTTCAGGCTATTCTTAGTATTCCAAACATAACCACAAGTTAAGCCAAGAATATTTTTCTAAATCCATGGGGAGAAAAAAAAAAAATTATCTGTTCATCCCCCAAAATACACTGGCCCTTATAATTTCTCTGGCTAAATCACACTAGGGCTTGGGTACACTGCAGCATAAGGTTGTACAAGTTCAAGCATTACCTTTGTGCTTGCCTTAGAAAGGGCAGGATCAAATATACACCGGTATATATCCAACATGTTTATTTTATGAGTTACAGCTATCTACCTGACACTCTCATATCACATCTCTCACAAAAAACAAAATGAAACCAAACCAACAAAACCCAAACCAAACTAAACAAAAACAAAAAAAGAAAAAACACAACAAAACAAACCCCACCAAACTAGTTCAATTTTACACCTACTATCAATATACATTTCAGGCATTTCTTACCTCATCGGCAGTTCAACTACCCCTACCCATCTTCTCATTACCACTAGCTAATTACTTTGGGGTTTTAGTGGTGTTAAAGTGTTCGGCAAACTATAGAATACAAGGAAGCACCTGCATGAAGCTTAATTACCTCAAGTCAGAAATTCCTTCTTCACTATTTTTTGCGCCCAAGAGTCAAACCTGAAGAGCAGCACCAATGTGCATCCAAATTTAAACCAATTTTTCCCAAACTGGGGAAAACCAGGCACAACAGAAAAGCAAACAGATTTTGGACAGGATGTACTACAATGTAGCAGGGCTAAGGAGGTGACCAAGATAAGGTATTCAGCATGAGATCTGAGAGACAACACTCTAAGAAAGATCTCACTCACCAAGGATGTGGAAGGGCAATGTAAAAAACAAGAGCCAATCACTCCTAGAAATCCAATACTCTCACAGTCTTACAGAACAGCAGCTGTCTTATACCACGTATTTCCAGCTATGACATACTGACTTGACTCAGCAGTTCCTTGATGCTACTGTAATTCTACTTTTCTCCCTTAGAAAACCTTGGAACAAAAAGACAAAGTTGAAGATAAAATTTCTATTTAAGATAAAATTGTAACACTGCTTATGTTGAAAGAATCTTACAGTAGTGATCTGGTCCCATCTCCTGCTCAAAGCATCTCAACACCATCACTGTAAAGATTTTTTTTCCCCGTGTCCAATCTAAACCTACTGTCTTGGTTCAAAACCATTGCCTCTTGACCTGTCACTACAGACCCTGATAAAAAGGCTCTCTCCACCTTTCTTGTGATCCCACTTTATATATTGAAAGGCCACAATCAGGTCTCCCTGGAGCCTTCTCTTCTCCACAGGAGAGGAGTTCCAGCCCTATGATCACTGTTGTGGTCTCTAGTGGACCCACTCCGATAGGACTATATCTTTCTGGCACTGGGGATCCCAGAAATGGATGCAGTGCTCCAGGGGGGATCTCAACAGAGCAGGTAAAAGGGAAGAATCACCTCCTTTGACCTGCCAGCCACCCTTCTTTTGATGCGGCCCAGGATACAACTCATCTTCTGCTGGAAGTGCAAATTGCCATTTCACGAAGTTTGATGACTCCCATTGTCAGGAAATTCTCCCTTTTATCTAATCAAATGTAACCTCAGCATAATTTGTGTCATTTGCCTCTCTTCTTTTCATTGTACACTTCAAGAAGAATCTGACTTTTCTTCTTACACCTTTTAAGCACCTCAAGATGCCCACTAGCTTCCCTACGCCTCCTCAAGGCTGATGATTCCAATTTTCTTACACTTCTGTATTATGTCATGTGTTCTTGTTCCCCATTCCTCTTGGTACCCAATCACTGGACTCACTAAAGTATGACACTATCTTTCTTGTACTGAGGAGCCCAAAATTGGGATACAGCTCTCTAGCTGTGGTCTCACAAGGGCTAAACAGGACAGTGGGACTCAATTCCCTCGCACTGCTGCCTACATTCCTGCTAATACTCTCCTTTAATGCAGTCAGCTTATTTTGCTGCAAGAGTGTATGGCTAACTAATGTTCAGCTTACTGTCTACCAGAACCCCAAAGGCCTTTCTGCTATTGCTCCCAGTCTGTCCTGCTCTGCAAAAGTTTCTGAAAAAGTTATTTTATTCTTATTCACTTACTGCTAAGATAAACAGATTATGGCCTACCAATACTACACGCAATGAAAGAAGAGAGCTGGAACCACAAATCAAGAATAAACCAAGACCTTGCACCTTCCCCATATGGTTGAAGAGAGGTGCTGATCAATAGCTGCTCCATTACAAGCTGCTCTGTTTTCACATCAGTTTCTCACATAACAGCCATCTAAGCTCTTCCAGTTGTCAAATTTAAAAGAGCTCTCATTGTTTGTTTAATTAAGGGTCCCAGCTGCCTGCTCAGTTCTGACTCTTTTGATTCTGCTATTTCTTCTTCATTACCATACCAGGATTTACTACCTTCTTCAGAAAATAAAGAAAACTTAGTTTTGCCAAAGGATTTTTAAGACTTCAACAATATAATCAAATACCAAATGACTCACAGTAATATTACAAATTCTGGTAACGGCAAAATAAAAATAAACCATGTACAATGCACCTCCCTCCTTGAGACTGCAACCCTTATCCAAACCACACTTTCTGGAGCTTTCCTGCAGTGAAGTCATACTAAAAGCAACTTTCTGGTTGAAAAAGGAACACAGTGCTCAGATCAGCTACCAGCAGAAAAGCCCCTGAAGACTTAGATTCAAAAGGTAAGGTTGCAACAACCTACGTATGGCTGACTAGATATATATTCTTAACCTATGCATCTATATTACAGAGCTACTTCATATTAAGACTCTGAAATTCAACTAGAAAAAATATTTATTCCCCGTAAGTGGCCAAAGCTTTGTATTTAAATGCTAAGAACACTGCTTTCTGTAAGAAAACCAAAAATCGTAGGTACTTTGATACATTTTAAACTTTCAAAGGAACTGTAAACAAAACCCACACTTTTTTTGTGAAAACAGACAGGTATTTCACAGAGAAATACACAGTTCATTATTTCCTTGAAACTTTCAGTCATTTTGTAATTTCAACCCCGTAACTGCTTTATGTTGTATGTTAATTTGTTTTCATTGATAAATAAGTCCAAACACATACAAGCATATAGACCTACACATGCAATGACCGTATTAGCAGACAAATCAGAAACACACAGCCATAAACTACCTTTATTTCAATTTTTAACGAGATGATTTTTTCAAAATAACTGAGATGCAAAACTAAGAAAAAAGCATAATTGCCTTCTTTTATTTACACTCTGTATAATTACTGTAAGTACATAAAACTTAAAATTGTATTATTCTTAGTTTCTTAGTCAATGTTAATTGTTGTTATTATACTGAAGAAAAGATATAATTAAATCTGCAGGTGTTAGACATGTATGAACAAAGTAAATTCTCACGTTCTTTGGGGGATGGGCTCTTTTGGAAGCTTTTATGCTTTTTCTGAGCTTGCTAGATGTACATCCACCTACACTGTCAAAAAAATCTAAACTGCTACTTTTCAAATATTATTACTATCAGAAAGTAAGAGAACAATTTCATGATTCCATAGAATTACAGAATGGTTCAGTATGGAAGGGATCTTAAAGATCATCTAATCTAACCCACCCTGACATGGGCAAGGGACACCTTGCACTAGACCAGGCTGCTCAAAGCCCCATCCAACCTGGCCTTGAACACTGCCAGGGATGGGGCAGCCACAGATTCTCTGGGCAACCTCTGACACCGCCTAATAGAATCATAGAATAGTTAGGGTTGGAAAGGACCTTCAGATCATCTAGTACCAACCTCCCCCTACCATAAGCAGGAACACCTCACATTAAACCATGTCACCCAACGCTTCGTCCAACCTGACCTTGAACACCCCCAGGGATGGAGCACTCACAACCTCCCTGGCCAACCCATTCCAGTGCCTCACCACACTCACAAGAAGGAATTTCTTCCCTGTATTCAATCTAAACTTCCCCTGTTTAAGTTTGAACACATCACCCCTTGTCCTGTCATTACAGTCCCTAATGAAGAGTCCCTCCCCAGCATCCCTAGAGGCCCCCTTCAGATCACGGAAGGTTGCTATGAGGTCTCCACGCAGCCTTCTCTTCCCCAGGCTGAACAGCCCCAACTTTCTCAGCCTGTCTTCGTATGGGAGATACTCCAGTCCCCTGATCATCCTCGTGGCCCTCCTCTGGACTTGTGCCAACAGTTCCATGTCCTTTTTATGTTGAGGACACCAGAACTGCACACAATACTCCAGGTGAGGTCTCACGAGAGCAGAACAGAGGGGCAGGATCACCTCCTTCAACATGCTGGTCACACTCCTTTTGATGCAGCCCAGGATACGCTTGGCCTTCTGGGCTGCAAGCGCACACTGCAGTCGGCTCATGTTCATTTTCTCATTGACCAACAGCCTCAAGTCCTTCTCCGCAGGGCTGCTCTGAATCTTTTCTCTGCCCAACCTGTAGCTGTGCCTGGGATTGCTCCGACCCAGGTGTAGGACCTTGCACTTGGCATGGTTAAACTTCATGAGGTTGGCATCAGCCCACCTCACAAGCATGTCAAGGTCCCTCTGGATGACATTCCTTCCCTCCAGCGTATCCACCAAACCACACAGCTTGGTGTCAATGGCAAACTTACTGAGGGTGCATTCAATCCCACTGTCCGTGTCAGCAACAAAGATATTAAACAAGACTGATCCCAGCACCAATCCCTGAGGGACACCACTCATCACTGGCTTCCAGCCGGACACTGAGCCATTGACCACAACTCTTTTGCGTGCGGCCATCCAACCAGTTCTTTATCCACCAAGTGCCCCACCTATCAAATTGATGTCTCTCCAATTTAGAGACAAGGATGTCGTGTGGGACAGTGTTGAACGCTTTGCACAAGCCCAGGTAGATGATGTCAACTGCTCTACCCCTTTATGTCCATCAGTTCTGTAGCCCCATCGTAGAAGGCCACCAAATTGGTCAGGCAGGATTTCCCCCTAGTGAAGCCATGCTGGCTGTCACCAAGCACCTTGTTGTTTTTCATGTGCCTTAGCACGCCTTCCAGGAGAATCTGCTCCAAGATTTTGCCAGGCACAGTGATGAGATTGACTAGTCTATTAATTCCTCAGGTCATCCATTTTCCCCTTCTTGAAAATGGGGGATATATTTCCACTTTTCCAGTCTTCGGGAACTTCACCTGATTGCCATGATCACCATACTCACAGGGAAGAACTTCCTAATGTCTAGTCTACATCTCCCCTGTGTCAGTTTAAAGTCATTTCCCCTTGCCCTATCACTACAGGCCCTGGTAAAAAAAAAAAACCTCTCTCCACCTTTCCTTTGATCCTTCTTTATAGGAGGTCAGGGTCTCCCCGGAATCTTCCCTTCTCCAGGAGGAAACGTGCATGTTCCTCAGCATTTCTTCACAGGAGAGGATTAGAGCCCTCTGAGCACTGCTGTGGACTCCTCTGGACTTGCTCTTACAGATCTGTGTCTTTCTTGTACTGTAGGCCCCAGAAGGTTTTGGGGAAATATAAAAAGGTTCCTTTTTCATAGCCAAACGCACCTTCACATTAAATCTCTGCATAAGTAAAAAGGCAAATACAGCCATGTATCTAGATGCTTAAGCTAACTTCTGACAAGAAGAATTTGAACAGTTGTGGGAAAGGATCTAACTTAAACTGCCATAAAAGCATCAAACTTTCTTTTTTTTAAAACACAAATTCACCCAATATTTTTTCTTTCCCCTTACCTCTCAGTACAGTGTTTCCTTAGCTGCCAGTACACAGACTTATTAAATTTCACTTACAGTTCAAATATCACATATTTTTGTGTAATTTATTTTGTTCTGAGACATAGCAGCTGACAAGTGATAAAGCACATGGGTTAACAAAACAAAAACAAAACAAAAATGTTGGCCTAATCTGCACATTTCTGCAAGTCTGCCTCTTCTCACTAACTTTGCAAAGAGGCTACTATTTACACACACTTAAGTTTCATGTAAGGGAAGGGCTTCTCTTGGCAACTTGCTTCTGTATTTTAGAAGCAGTAACTCAAAAACACAAATTCTTTACTGGGTCTGACAGCAAAAACCCAAACATTTTTTGTTGTTCACCTTCACACTCCTCGTCACCAATGTAAAGTACGCCAATGTATAACTTCATTACAGTGAAAAGAAACTGGGCAGCTTTCAAACCTGTCAAATCCTTATTTCTATTTTCTGTAGAAAGTGCTATTGACAAATCCCTTAACATCTTCCTATCCTTTGCTCAAGATTTCATTTCCCCCTCCATTCTCCTCCCACAAAAAATGGAAAAATTTGAGTGTAGCTCACACCTGCAAGATTCTTTTGCTAACCACAGCATTCACCAAGTCCAGTATTCCTGTAATGGCAACATTTCTCACAAAAGTAACCTGTAATCACAATTTTGGTCAAACTCTGAGGCAAGGCCTCTCTTCTAAACTTCACCTTAACTCTCCAGAAAATTTGTTCAGCCTTCTGCTCAGCTGATCTTCTAAATCACTTATTTTATTATAGCCATTAATAAACTGTTTAGTTACAGCCATAAAGAAAATTTGTAGAAAACATTATTTGCACAATTTTCAAGTACTGTGTCAACATTCTGCACTATTTCTGTTTCCACAGGTAAGGTAGTATTGTTAGAACTCACCACCACCAGCTTTTGGAACAAACAAAAAGAGCTAGCATTAGGAATGAAAAGAATTTTGTATTTTGGGAGTAGAAATTAGTATCCTCAAGAACCTCTTATCCAAAATGGCATGACTTTAACAGGAAGTCAGACCAAGAAAAAACCTCAACATTTTACAAAGTACAAGGAATTATTACTTGCTGGTTTTCTCTAATCTTTTCAAGTTCTCCCTTAAGCAACCTATTTGTTACAACAGAATGCATACTGAAGTGCCATTTCTTTGTTTGGATGGAAGGGCTGTTGTTGCTTCTTAACAAAGAGAGTATATATATTCTGTAGGCTAAAGAACTGGCTGTACCCACAAAGATGTGAGAGATGACTATAGACATGTTATTTCTTCTTTTTCAGAGACTGGACAATTTTAATCCCTCACAAAAGCATTAAGTTACTTATAGTTGGCCACAGGCACACAAACAAAATAAACTGGTACACTAAGTTAGTGCAAACAGCCAACCTTAAAATAAGCTTGTTTAGAGAAAGAGATCTACACCTGGCTATTATTTCCCCTGCATTTTTCTTAAGGCCTACAGAAAAACTGATCAAAAAGCACAAATCTTTCTATAAATTCCTCCTGGTTCTTCTCCAATTGCATATTTAAAGGGAGAAAAGTTATGCATAGCAACTTGACCATTTCTGAAGCATTCTTCTCATTCTACTGAGTAAGGCACTTTTTTGTTCAGCATTCATTCCAGTTCTTCCATAGAGAAAGAGAGGTCAGCAGTAGCCAGCTGGCAGGTCTCATTCTGTAGTTGTAGTTCTAAGGAAAACTGCCCCTCAAAGTAAGATTTAAACAGAAAGTTAGCAGGTTTGGATTTTTAAATCCCAACATAGTGGCAATATTCAAAACTAACTGGATACTAGAGAGGCCACTATTCCCAAGAAAACTGGAAGCTTCTTCTAAGGAAGTTTCCACATCTGTTGCCAGACATACATGGTGAGAATGTACCAGCATGCCCCAGAAAATACATTACCTCATTAAAACTAGCTCACCTTCCAGAAGCTGACAATATACTACTGTAACACAAAAAGTTTCACAATGTCTGATGCCTACAGTAAATGCTAAATCCTAAATACAGTTCTCCATTTTTGTCTACTATTGCAAATTACTTAATGGCCTTCCCAGTTCTACCTTGGTTTTAATTCAGACTGCTCCTCTTCACTTCAAAATAACAGGTTGTCATCTCCCACCCTTACCTGCTCTCGTATCACTGCCTGCTAAGCAATGCGTTCACTACAAAACTGTTCTTTTGACTTTTAATTCACTTGACCCCTCATATTTAATAGGTCTGCTCTCTCCATATGAGCCTATTCATTCTCTGAATTCAGATGTTGGTGCTCTTACCATTCCTGCAAATACTGTATTAAATCACAAGTAGTGGTTTAAATAGCTTCCATTTGCACTGCGCAGAAAGCATGCAACTATATACTTGAAGTACTTATAAAACCTGAGCCTTAAGTTCAATCTTCAAAAACATTTTAATCAGCGTGAAAAAAGATGACTGATTTAGCCTTTCTTTGCCTCCACTCTCAGTGAAAATTTCATCTTTACTGATTGCAATGTTACCTCTGGGGTGAGGACTTTAAGGTCCCTACAAAACGTAAGACTTCGATGTATTACACGGTATCCTGTCCCAGACCTAAACAAGGCCCTTGTTAATCAAAATATATCTCATTACTGTATATAAACTTACAATATAATTACAAATTTAAGTATGTTATTTTCTATTTTCAGGGCAATATTATCACACTTGTATAAAGAACGGATGGTTAATATAAATAGCACCAATACTAATAAACTTGAAAAAACATTTCAAATCTTCCTCTTATTTTATGGACCTGACAGACAGTAAGTACATTAAACGTCAAAAAGCGTGCCTGTAAGTTGCAGCTGTGAGCTAAGCAAAGCCCATCAGGCTTTCTGTTTGCAATCCCTTATTTCAGTTTTCACTGTTAACTTTGTCCAAAGCAAAGTACTGAAGTAAAATGCAAACACTTTTTTTTCTTTAGTTATTCTGAAAAATACCAAGCAGACTGATGTGAATCCAGAACTCTTCACTTCCTAACAGTCTAGTAAACTATATTAATTCAATAAGGTAATTCATGCTCATCACATAGCAAAATATCACATATTCTCTGACTATTCAAAATACCTTTCAAAGTTGCTACCACTGCTTTTGGAATCAAAACCCTCTGCACAATCTCTCAGTTCATTTTAAATATTTCCTAAACTGTATAATGTCAGGCATCAAATTACTAACAGTATACTGAAAATGTGCAACACATTAAAACTAGATTTTATAATATTTATATTTCAAGCCAACAAAGAAATCTAGAAATCATTACAATAGTATTAATTGTTACAGACCTACTCAAGAGTTGCACATGTAGACTAATGAACCTTGCAGTCTTAGGCCTGTGCTTAATGTCTTCCTGAAATCAGGACCTGGATGCAGAATTTAGCACTAAGTCATACAGCAGATAACATTTTCCTTTTCGCTATACGATTCATGCTTCTCAGAAAATTATCAGAATGCTTATTGCTATGGCTTACTTACTGTGATGAATGTGATCAGTTCTGTGACATTGCTGTTTTGCAAGCTGCAAACACAAAACAAAGTAATGATCACTTGAGCCATCCTTTCACCAAGGAACTTTTACAAGGCAAAGACTCATCAGGCAGAACAGCAATGTTTCTCAAAAAGAAACCCCATCAAACACAGCAGTGAAGTATTTCAAGTGTAGTGAAAACACTTTGTTTCCCACAGCCAGATATAAAGCTATTAAAACAAGAATAGTTTAAGCCAAATGTTATATAATCATATTTTTGTTTCCAAACAGCTGTTTAAATACACATACCCATTTTACCCTCACTAAATTGTGAATTATATAGTACAATGTGTTCCCCTTTGATGTACACAATAAATCAAAGGAATCTTTCTGTTAAAATGCAAAAAGAACTCTGACCTCCCAGAAATCAATGTGAATTTTCAATTTTTATTATACAGAACCAGTGTTTCATTCCATTACACATTCTCTCAAGCATGAGTATTTCAAATTCTCCTTATGCTATGAGAATTCAGAAGCATCTCTATGTCACTACAAAACCCACATGTATTTCACTTTTTGAACACTTGAGTGGATTATCTTCTTCCAAGATCTTTTTTCCCTGAGAAGATCAAGTTTTTCTAAACACAGAGTTCATGTACACTGTGTAGGAAGAAAACCAGCATAACAGATGTAACATTCGGAATACAACAATTTTCTTACTTGCTATAGTAGCAGAAATCTGATAATGCTGGGATTTTCTAATTCAGTAAAGAGTCAGTGAAATTTCACAGTTTGATGTTTTAAAAATGTCTTTTACAGTATTTAACATACATTTGCTATACAAAGTTTGTAGATGCTCTCTTCAGCTACACTGACAGACAATTTCAACTAAGTATAGCTGCCTACATAACAGAAAATGCCATAGTAGAATGGGAAGGTGGGAAGGGACTTACTGGTTTGTTTGAGGCTTTTAGTTTACACTGAACACTTTTTGTGTAGAAACACGGATGGGTTTACTCTGGGATTTTTTCCTACAATATCACAGTTACAGGAGCATAAAGCTGGCTTATCTCACAGTGGAGCAGTGACAAAACCACCTTCTTGACAAAAGCATACTAATAAATTCACACAAACAAAACTTCAGGCATCCACACGAGCAAGAACTTCTTATAGAATTAGGTAAGCAGAGTAACAATTTAAACCTAGGGAGGTAATTACATCAACAACAGCCATTGTTTTTTAAATTAAAACCTGTAAACATGTGGGCATTAACGCCAACAGTTTTTTGTTTGTTACAGTCACTACTATCACACTAGACTCCCAGGCCTACCAGGGAGAGTAATTTTTCTCCCTTGCCAAAGGGCAGCCAGGAAAAAAAACATTCATCAAAATGGTCAGTGGCACCATCATCAACCTGTACAGGAAAGGAATCACCTGTTTTCCAAAGGAGAAAGCAAAACATTACTGTTTACCTTCTCTATCCTATAGCCATGCTTTGACAATACCAAAAGAAAATCCCAATCTGCTAGACCAGAAACAAGAAAGAAAATCGATGGAAGGAGATGCAGCACAGAAACTAGCCATTTAAAAAGTGGGAGAGGAAAAGCTTAAGAAAGTATGTATTTTTCTACTCTCTCAACAACCATTGTGCTGGCTGACTAGAACCCTGAACTGTCCCTTCAGGAAGCAGAAGACAAAGTCCTATTCCTTCTTCTAATTTGGAAACACTGTATTCCCTGTACTAGCTTAAGCTCAAATACTTGCTGTCTATAGTAATTTCACATACACATTCTCCTTGTAGCTTCATTTGTAGCTGTGCCACTGGTAAGTTTTGGGTTTGGTATCAATCCTGAAGACACTGAATAGCCTACCAAAACCTGAACCTTGGAACAAACATTTAGAGGCCTGGTAGAGTTAAGGATAGTAAAACCAGCGCTTTCAGTTCCAGCTTGCCACTTGGCAAGGAATGATAACCAACTACCTACCTTACTGCCTGCCAGGCAGAACACACAGCACAGTCACAGCTTCCTCAGCCCTGAATACTTTCCAATGAGTAGAAAAGCTTCTCTATAGAAAAACCCAGATCCCTAAGGGCCCAGCCACACTGGAGAAAAGCCTATTTCTTTTCCAAGAGTAACAACACTTCCAAGAGAGAAAAAAAAAAGACTGAGAGGAGACCTTGAATAGTAGATTCAGCCTGATGCTCTCTGACAATCATGTTTCACCACACTGCTGACTTCTCTATTCTTCATCGACTCTGACTGAATGCAAGTTTGTAAGCCAAGGAGTTAGGGAAGAGGGAGATAAGGGTGATTTTTTCATCTGTTCCCTATCCTTATTACATGAAAAGGGTCACCACTTGGAAAATCACCTAAATACTTGCTGGAAACACACACACACACAAAAAAGAAGTAAATAAAAGTTTCCACAATAAACTGGAATAGGTACTTAAGAAACTGTAATACAAAAGACTGCATAGCTGCAAATAAGAACAGGCAACACTTAAAAACAGGCTTTACTATGGCTCCAATGCTTCAAGGTCTGCATATGTTAAGAATTATTCCCAAAGCAAAAAATTTCAACGTTAGCTCCAGACAGCACGAAGTGATTTTGCTTATGCACATGGCTACCTCACAGCTTCATATTGCACAAATTACTTCAGATAGTAATACAAACTGTTTCAACAAATTACATTAATATTTTCTTAGCTTTCTGCAACTGAAAACCTAATAAAATCAGTCTTTAATCTCAAATGGTGCAATGAACATTTCAGTCCACCTTCAAAACTCATAGAAGACCTCAAGATCTGCTGCCTGTGTAAATTTTCAGCCTTCTATACTCTGATACTCGTGTTAGTAGAGGTCATGTTCTACATCCATTAACTGCACCTGAGGGAAGAGGTAGGGTAGAGCACTGCCAAATCTAAGCTTGGAATTGGTGACAGAACATGAAATCAGAGTTTGAGACAGATAAGCAGAGGTGTCAGGAAACCTCTAGGAGATGCTAGGATGAAAAAACAGGAGAGGGAGGCATCAGAAAACACGCAATTGTGCAACACTACCAGCAGGTGCTAGGGTATGTGAACTGGGTCATTTCTTAATCCCTTCCTTGAAATACTGAACAGAAATACAAGAGTAGAGCCTTCCATTAAAATATCATATAGTATTATATAAATAACCCAACATGAACACACAAGTATCATGTACTTTTGTTAGGCTAAATAAAAAAATCTGCATTCAACAGGAAAACTTTAGTACTACATTTGAAATTACAGGTAAAAAACTAGCACTGAACTAATCTAATGCAGCAGTCAAATGTTATTCTCCTGAACAGTGTCAATTGCACACAGTGAAGATTTCAGTGAAGGCTTAAATCCAAGAATTTTATAGATTGGGAAGGCAAATCTGGCTGGATGTATGCACACAAACTTAAATACTATCTTTTGATAAGCCAAAACTAACTTTAGTTGCACAATTTTTTATCACACAGAATTAACTGGAAAAAGTCTTGTGTATCTAACGCTCTCCAAGAGAAAAAAAAAGAAGTGCATCTTGATGCAACTGCTGTAAACCTGACTAAATAAATCCAGATTTTAAGAACAAAAATAGATTTTAAGAACAAAAATGTAATTGTCTATTATATTTATGCAAGAACAAATCTAACTTCCCATTTCTTACTCAAGTAAACAAATGCACATACAATGCAACAGGTACAAAATGCATCACACACTGTTCTGGTTCCTTTTCCCGTGAGCTATACATATTTACAATAAACAAACTACCAAGTTAATCAAAGACCACTATCCATTCTTTATTAATAAAGGATATTTATACATGGTCTTAGACTACTGAGGTTGTTTATTCTCTTCCCAAAGACCGAAGATTCAACTGTACAGAGTTTTATTCACTTACTACAGAAAGCTACCTCAATACATTAGGAGCACTCACCACAGTCAGTAAATGTTCAAGATGTCTAAAATAGGCATAGCAATTAATTCTTTCTTTTGAGAGGGAGAAGAAACTTACATGTTGAAGAAATCTCTCCCACCACACCCCGACTTCCCTGCCACCAAAGAAATGCTAAAATTTTGTGTTGAAATAGTTTGGAATTTGCCTCATGCATTTTTCTTAAATACAATGGCACTTTATATAGACATAGCTGACCTCCACTTTATCCTCAGAATAACTCTATACTTCTTTTAAAACAAGATGGGTGCCATTCAAACCCTCTGAGTCCCAAGATTCAGCAGTGTCATTTAGGCTGTATGTTTTGTATTTCTACCACAAGATTAAACCAATGTTATATAAAATGCATTCATTACTTTGAAACTCTTCTTTCTGGGTTTAAACATGCAGTTCATTCCAAAATGGTTAGAGTATTCTCTTAAACACGCCATCATGCAAGCACAAAGAACAGTTTAACTTGTGTCATCTAGTGTCACTTATTTTATCACTTCCTATTCAGTTTGCATGCTTCTTCTGAATCTACCTCCCTTTATTACCTTAGCAAATCTCAGCTACACACTGTCCATTCCAATAATGGAATTTCACCTTCCTGTAACACATAACAAAAAAAAAAAACAAATGTACCTTTCTCTCCCTTCACAGCAGCTGCAGAAAATAAACTTTCGCAACTCTAATGATTATGTTATTTTAAACAGAGGAACCTTACATTTGCCATCATCTGTACATTCCACCTGTCTCAGAGATACACACATAACACATTCAATTAGCTTAACTTTAGAAATTATTTGAAGGTTACACATGAACCAGAATTCGTGTCTTCCCCTCTTTGCAGCACTATGTGTTTGGTGCTCCCAAGAGACTCAAATGATATCAGTGGTGCAAACCCTTTATCTCACACTTGATCTTGGAAAATTGTAAATAATAAACCTGCTTTGCTTGAAAGAAATGACTCTCTATTCCAAGTAAATGCAGTTGTCCATTTCTTCCTAAAGGGAAGTAGAACTCAAGAGCAAGATAATTTTCTGGTTAACAAACTAACACCTAGTTGGACATTTGCATATTATAACCAAACACATGAGGAAGTGATGAAGAAAACGTAGAGGACTTTAGTATACCAAAGAACATTAAATAAGACAACATAAGAAATGCTCATAGCGTGGGGCATCGTGAAACCCTCAAAGTCTGTACCCTGTAAGTTTAAACTGGGCTATCAGAAACCAAATGTTCAGGCTGCTTTGTATAAAATTTAATTGTAGTGAGATTTCTAACTCACAAAATCAACAGTAAAAAGAATCAGATCTACCACAGCACTTGATTCTTGAGAAGCAAAAGACTCTCCTGTAAATAGGATATATGCACGCTACTATCCCACTGTGACTGCTTAACAGGGTTTCAGCCAAGGTTAAGCTAAGCTGAACAATACCGCTATTTTCTTACAGCACACAACACAGTGCAGCTCATTTTCAAGTATTTACTGCTTTTCCCTTCAGTCCATGAGCAGCTGCATACTACTGCCTCTACACTGTTAGCTAAGACATAAGTTAACCAGTCCAAAGCTGGTTCAGGATTCTGGTGATCTACTTTCATTGTGAATGTGTTGGCCCTCAGAGACTTGTACAAGTTTCCAGGAAACAGATACATCTTCCAAAATTATTTCCTTCTCCATTTACAGTTTTTAACTGACAGTACTCCGGTTTAAAATATTCACTTTCTCCTTCTCATCCGATTGCTTCTGGCTGCAGCTCCTTCTAAATAAACCGTCTATTCTGACACTATCAAAACCTGTCTCAATGTATGTCTGAAATGCTCAGGATTTCAGTACTGCTCCTGAACAGCCTGTTGTGACAGAGCTTGAGATGTGCAGCAGTAAAGCAACCTGCAGCCTACTGACACACAGACATCTTCCAACAGATCAATTCACCTCCCTGAGCTGAGCAAGCAGTACAAGCCAATGTAAAACAGGGTAAGGATGCAGCCACAGCAGTGGGACTGCTCCTCACAGCAACACCTCAGTGTTAAGTAAGACCAAGTAAGGCACGACAGAAAATTGTACCAACTACATGAAAGCAGTGCTGACTATAAATTGCTTTTTCTAACAAAAGTATAAACCAAGAATTTTGATCATCACAACCAGAATGGATCAGATGGTGCAAACAAAGGTAAGTATTCAGGTGGAAATAACAGCACGTCCTTTCGATAGCTGTGAGGCTTCAGTACCTTACAGATGCCTAGTGCACATTTCTACCATTCACTTTGCAACTTCCTGACAGATCCAACTGGATCACCAACATAGATGAACTAACAACTAAAAGGCACACATATCAGGGCAAATGTGATTCTGATTGCAAGTTCCTCTAGTGTCTACCTTCATGTTTGCTTTACTTAAAATTTAATTTGCATTAGCTGACTACGTAACGGTTTGCACTAAAAGTATAAAACCAACATGTAAAAACTATTTTTAGAAGCAAGCTCAAGGAATAATCCAGATTTCTGTGCTTACTGAAAGTTTTTTAGAAGTGTAAAAGAAAAAACAAACAAATAAACAAAAAAGAACAAATAAGAAGACATTATCTACAAAAAGATCCAACTTTATTTATAGGGCAAAACTAGGGAAAACATGACTTAACAAGAGACTATGCGATTTCAAAAATCATACTGTTCCCTGCAGATATGTATATACAAAGACTAAAGCCTTCAAATTTTAAAACTAAAACCAAAGGAAGCATCTGCTTTAACAAGTAATATGTTCCTTATGCATTTCAGTATTTTTCTTCTCCCTGATTAGAAGCACACAGACTAATTTCAGTCCAGCATCCAAAGAGTAAACAGGTGCTTTAGGTATACAAACACTGTACTAATTGGAAAGCTAAGCTAGAACTCAACCACAAAGATGATTTGACATGAACTTCAAGAAGTTATACAACACAAACTTCTCCATCCATTAAAAAAAATGAAAGGAAAAAGAAACCCATCATAGAATCATAGAATAGTTAGGGTTGGAAGGGACCTTAAGATCATCTAGTTCCAACCCCCCTGCCATAAGCAGGGACAAGATGGATCAAAGAGCATGGTTTACACACTAAATATTCTATTCCTTGACAGAACTGCACATACACACAAACACAGAAAGCTCCGGACTTACCATTAAATTGCGCAAAAACGTTAAGTCCCTGCAAGTAGTTTCTTTTCATTTCCAGTACTCAGATATTCCAGTAATAAAGCTCAACAGAAAAGCATTTTATTGTGGTTAAATTTTTTAGATTTTTTTAGAACTTATTATTATGAAGCGTAAAACAAAGTATCCTTACATGTAAACAAAATCGGAATGCAATTTGAAATTAAAAAGCCAGAAACAGCCAACATTCTACACTCAACGGACACAGGTGGAAGCTGAATATTTAAAAGAACAGAAAGAACAGAAAACAGAGTGCCCGGAAGAGAAGACTGTAAGCTTTTTTATGTTTGTATTTCCCAGTATCAATGCAGCACAGGCACAGTGCTGAATTGCACTGTATTATACTGGCACAGGGGTGTCATGGTTGCTTCTCAGTTGGAGAACTGGATGGCTAATGGGGACACAAAAGACTGTATTCTTTTTATTTTCAGATTTCACTATTAATTATGCAACACTAAGGTAACCTTATCTTTTCTTCCTGCATTATTTCCTTATTGTGTACAAAGTAAAGAAAAAGGAAGTTTCCTGTACTTAGTATTAGCATATAAATTGAGCTAATGGAGCCATTTGAGGTTGACTTAAGTGGGAAGACAGGGCAGGGTGAATTCCCACCTTTGTTACTGTTATCATTTTGCGAGATGTTTTTTTAAGCAAGACTAGAATAACTGGTTTACATTCTCGCAATGGCATCTTCTCAATTAAATCAAAACTTAGAATCTGAAAGCACTGCAGGATGCAGCAAAACCTACACCATTTTCATAAAGCTATGAGGCAAGACGATTTCTTTCTTGACTGCAATTTGCTTCTTTCTCCAATGCAAACATGCTACAAAAGCTACGCCTGTCTTTCAAAAAAACGACTTGGTGACCTTTTTAATTATATTGCAAACAAAGATTGAAAGAACACGATGGTTTTCATTAGTCATTCAGGACTTGTCTGTTCTGGAAGTTTACTGAGATGGGAGAGCTAACAAAGTCATGGCATTATAAGAGACTGAAAAAGTGAGATTACGGAACTTTGCCCAACTGTTTCATACTTCTGTTAACATTTATAACTAGTAGTTCTCAAAAACCTGATAGAAAGAACATTTGATAAATTGGGGGCAGTAGTTCCCTAAAACTTACATAAATATTTGAAAAATCTGTTGCAACTTTCTCTCTGAAAGACAAGATACACCATTACTGATACTTTCAAAGGTTTTAGCAGAAAAAACACTGAAGACTAACACATGACAATCTGCTTCTTGGAAAACCATTCAACCAGAATAGCTGAACAGAATAGAGAAGTCATGGCCTTAAAATACACAGTTTAGGAAAGTAAGGGGTTTATGTTCTTTGAGAAACTGAGGTGTGGAGAACAAATTAAAAATATGGATTTAGAACAAAAGATTGGAAAATAAAAAACCTCTGCTGTGACAGTGCAGTTCACAATAAAAGCTTTGTGTAAATATGGGATGCACTTTCAGAAAAATTTTAATCTGCCAAAGCAAAACTATCACTTTTGATTTTGGAAACTGGTAGTTCCCCAAGAGTTTAGCATTTCAGCAGCATATTTCAGCTATGTGCATATTACTGCTAGTAAAGACTGGGCAACAGTCAGTATCTGTAATATTTAAGTACCAGTATTCAAATGCTTTCCCCAAGAGTTTGGGTTCTGGGTTTAATTTCTTCTAGAAGACTTATGTATCTGGATTTTGCCTGCTTGCAATTCTTCCCCCATACCCTGAGAACAATACACCACTGGAATAACCTCTACAAGGAAGCAGTGGCCTTCCCAGCATTGATCAATTTTAAGATTCTGCTGGACAAGGTGCTGGGCCATCTAGCATGCTTTGCCAAGAAAGGTTGGACCAGATGATCCTTGAGGCTCCTTCCAACCTGGTGTTCTATAAGCCAGTGTACTAATACTAAAAAATGCACACAACTGGAAGGACTTCCCAGACCAAATCTCCTTCCTTACCATCCCACATCATACAATTCTTCTCATAAAGGATCTTTCTCATAATGTCACCTTAAAATTTGGCTTCCTTCTCCCATCTTTACACTCCTCAGGTTTCCAGCAAAACAAAATAAAACATGCTCTTTATCAGTTTAATCCCATTCATTTAAATCCCACAGTTTTTGTATTCGTTATGCTGATTTTGTTGGAGTCTGTGGCCCTACAGGGCAAGAGTATGTAGGCTCTCGGTTTTTCGTTCTATTAATCTAATCTAGACCAAGTTCTTTCAGAACCTTCTGTAAATCCTCAAATTACCCTCAGGATCCTAGTTCTTCTCACCTTAGTTTCAAGTTCCTTGAACATGAGTAATCTTTCTGGAACAAAACACAAGTACACTGTATTTCAGATGAGGCCTTAGCAGGAGATTCCCAATGCAACAATGATGTAAGAAAATCATTAAAGCCACTGCACAAAATGCCTCCCACCCCAGTGAACCACTAGACTACTGGCCAACACAGATACAGCAGTCACCTGTATCAGTCACTCATTTGCTGCCATGCACAGCTGTTTATTGGTTAAGCTCTTTACAGCTCTTGCTGTACCTTCTAAACAGGTACAATGCGACTGGAGGAGGGGGGTGTACTAAAAAAACAAAACAAAACCCCAGAAAACCCAAAACCCAACACATTAACCTGTCTTGAGTATTATCGAGCTCCACTGTGTCTCTTAATTTTACTGTGAGTATGCCAGCACTGCTTTGTGAAAGCACAAGCCACACAAACCTTTAAATCAGCCTGCAGTACCTGCTTTCTTTAGTGGGCAAACAATATCGCTCTGTTGTAGAGGAAATACAGAAATTAGTCAGATACTAGAACACTGCCTACGGGAACTATGAGATGGCCCCAAAACACAAGACTCGGGCTTCTAGCCCACAGTTCCTCTGTATTCTTCTATTCAAGTAATTTGATCTATCTTGAGGCTTCTCTCGTATTCAGTTATCTACGTATAGGGATCCACTCTACACAGAATCATGGAACAGTTCAGGTTGGAAAGACCTTGAAGATTGAGTCCAACCATAAGCCTTATACTGCCAAGCCCACCACTAAACAATGTTCCTAAATGCCACACCTACATGCCTTTTAAACACCCCCAGGAATGGTGACTCACCACTTCCCTGGGCAGCCTATTCCAGTGCTTGACATCCCTTTTGGTGAACAGTTTTGGTTTGGTTTTTTCATGTGAAACATGCCAGTTTTGTCACATCGTTTTCCTCCCACCGAAATCGAACTCAAGCTAAAAAGTGAAAGCCTTCAGAACGCTGAGGCAGGGTTATCCATTCACAGCGCTGACCATTTCACACAGCCTGACAAGGTGAGATTCCCAGACTCAGCTACTAAGGTAAAAAAAAAAAATCCTTTGAAAGAAAAAAAAAAGCTGCGTGGATCGCCAAAGCTCTGTCAGCACATCAGACACTTGCGCCATGAACCTTTCTACATCAGGACCTTTTCACGGTTATAATGGATGAAAGCAGTGATGTCAGCAGTGACAAGAACGTCTACATCATGATTAGATATTTTGATCAAGATTCAAGACTTGTGAAAAAACAATCTTTTGGCAAAGCTTGACTAAAAGGGCTGAAAGGGTTTTGCATGACTTAATTAGCTTTCATCAACTCCCACATTCTCAGACATGACAGCATTTTTCTCTGACTCAGCACTTCCAGGGATCAGCAAGCACATTTATGACTAAAAAGCATTGGCCATTCTATATAGCCTCCCTTGTGTGTCCCTTCTGTACATTTGATAAACAAGAATGATGTCAAGAACATTCTCTAACAAGTGGGTACATGTTGATTAACAACTTTATCATACCAGTATAAATTGAGGAAAGGAACACTGTCAGTAAAAGTACAATACTGTTCCTCCTTCTGCCATCATCATCATCAGTGGGAGATGAAAGAAAAATGTGAAAATTACTAAGCTTTCATTCCAGAGAAGGCAGCACCATTTAATTCCTTAACACCCATTCCGAGCTGAACAAGGGAACACCTGAATATTACTGCATTGAATCTTCATCCTCTGTTTAGACTGACCATTACCTTGAGACTACATATTTCTCTGTATGTTGTAACCTCTAGCAAAGGAGGGAGCAGCAAGATGTGACTTGAGCATTCTCATTGCTGCTTCTGTTTGCCAAAAATACACAGTAACTGTCTCACATACTGCCCTATCTGCCAGAAACCCCAGTCACAAATGAAACTCCACTGCATTTTGCATGACTTGGGGAAACATGCACAGTATGAAACACAGACAAAACATAGCTGAGAAAAAGTGACAGAAAATAAGGATTAAAAAGCCCATCAGGGGAAGAAAATAAGAAAACCACAAACCTATGAGAAAGGAGAAAAGGTTGTGGGTTTTTTTTTTAATTCTTTTTCTTTTATTAATAAAAAAATCACCTAGTTCCACTCCCCTGCCATGGACAGGGACACTTTCCACTAGACCAGGTTGCTCCAACCAGGCCTTGAACACTGCCAGGGATGGGGCAGCCACAGTTTCTCTGGGCAGCCTGTGGCAGTGCCTCACCACCCTCACAGGGAAGAGCTTCTTCCGAATAACTAATCTAAACCTACCCTATGAGCCACCTGCCATTTAGAACCTGAGATATCATAGGAGAAAAAGAACACCCATAATGTGTGATACTGAAGAGTTAATTTAGACCCAATGCAGAAGTAGTCTTTTAGATGCAGAAGCACAGGTACTTCTTACCGTTACTTGTAACTGTTTTCTTGATGTGCAGCACATTAAAAAAAATAATAATTTTGCAGATTAAAATACACAAGAAATCACATGGCCTGAAGCAGGTAGGCCATAACATGTTCTCATAAAACAAGTCAAAAGCAGAAATTTGGGAGGGGGAAGTGAATAAATCCTGTGCAGTGTATTTGGAAGCTTATTTGGCAGGGGACCACTGAAGAACCCAAGAACAAAAACACTTCCAGAAAAAACTATCTTATATAATGCTAAGAGTATATTATTTACTATGTATCAATACGCATATTTCATAGACACTGTTAATTCTATTTTTTTTTGTGATGTAAGAGAATTATAAAAATTGTAATTCTAATTCACTCCTGTCCAAGATAACATTATCCTCTTTAAGCATAAATGTGTAACACTTTTAGGCACTAGAATATTCTGCTCACAGGGACCAACAGTTTCCATCTATCCACAAACCAAGTCACCATAATACAGTATGTTCAAACACACGCACATACCCTTCAATAGGCCAAACACCTACAGTTTACAGCTCTTGCTTTTTGTTCTGAGATAACTATCATAGGCTCCTGTACTGGCATCTGTCATAAAAACAGATCAGAGTAATACTTATTTTACGTCTTTAGTAATACCACATCCCCTCTTCTGCATATCACAATGCATGCTCCTCAATTCTGTCCTTGAGAATGATACAGTCTGCTGCTTTTAGGCTACTAGAGAAGCAGCATGTATTCAAATCTGAGTTTTATAGCCTTGTATTGTGAGATGCCATTAAAAAAATGCCTAGTAAAGTAAGGCAAGTAGCAGTAAGGAAAATGTATCAGGGTATGAAGAAGCTGTGATAAAAACAAACACCATTTCTGGTTCAAATACTACATTTTCCTTCCTGTTTAATCATGTTTAGTAAAATATTTTAATTAAAAATCTTGTAAACTTCATTGGTTTACATCACTCCACTACATTTAGATTGGAACACTGTTCTTATTAAGCACAGTGAAAATTACAAGATAATGGATCACAAAGTATGTTTCCTAGTTATATGTATAGTGAAGACAGCATTACTTTCCTAAGTAACCAACAAAAGATGTAAAAATTAAGTTTGTTATTATGGACAGGGTGGGTTTTTTTGTTTGGGCTTTTTTTCAAGTATTTGTTTGGTTTCTTAAGTTTACCGCCTTACCAAAAAAAGGCACTGAAGTTGGAAAGCTATTTTTAGCACAGCAGAGAACATGGGGAAACATAGATTTTTCTAATTTTCAAAATCATAGTACGTTTACGTATTACCTTTAATGTCTTTATGTTTGCACAAGTGGGGAGTGACTACTAAAAGGTCAACTTACAACTGTAAAAAACTTAAGCTAGTGAACATGCTTTAACAAATTAAAGCAGTTACTTTGAAGTAACTTATTACACTCTGGGAGCAATAAAAGTTCAATTGATCAATGTGCAAATGATTATATTAAGGCAATATAAAAGCCTGCATCATAGAAAAACAATTGTACAATGGGCACTTTCATTTTTTTATCCCTCAACTGTCAAGACACATTACATGAGCCATATGACAGGCATACATAGTTGATTTATCATTATCACATGAGAAGTACAGGCATAAAACATGCTAACAACCCACTGGTTGGATGAAGACTGTTCCACAGAGTTTACTAAACACAGAACTACAGAAAGATCATTTCCCTGAAGCTGACACTACCACACAAAACTCCAGAATAGAGAAGTTTCATTGCTCCCTGCTAGCACGCAAAATAAAGACACTGAGAAAGCCACAAAGCAGATATAAGACTGATGTGAGATGAAGGAGTCTCACACACTGCAGAAGCATTGAGAGATATGCCAGAACTATATTCCCAGTAAGAGGAAAATATTTTCTCTCAAAGAGAAGGTAAGTACTGTTTTAATTTATGCCAATAACGTCATTTATACCATGTAAATCTTGACCATATATAAGGAAAACAAAACAAAAAAAAATTAATTAAAATTAAGAAAATACATGCACAGAAAATAAGCCTAAAGAAAGTAACTAGTGGTAGTCATAATTTTTTTACTTCAAACCATTCATATATACTAAATTCATTCTCCTAGCTTCCGATGATGATAGTAAGTGAAAAGTAGAGTGAACTATAGCAAGCATGAAGATTTTTTTTCAATAGCTACCTATTGAAAATAACTATAGCTTTGTGTTTCAGATTGTTTGCCTTCTGCTTCCCTTCTCTTTCTGGGCAAAAATAAGCTTGTGAGTTTTCAGGTTCATGGTAACAACACAGTTTTGTCTTGGGTTTCTGCTAAGATGAAAGTTGACAAGATAACTTATGAACCTGTAGGAGAAAGTTCTCTGCCCGATGATTGAAAGAGAAAATACCATAAAGAAAGGACACTAAAAACCAGGTGGAAGGGACCACTGCAATATCCCTGTCTTTTCATTTCTTAAGGACTGGAGCTTGAGCTAAAGAATGAAACTTCCACTACTTCTTAGCACTAATTTAACTCTGCTACTAATCAAGTCCAAAGAACATCTAACCAGAGTATCAGTGGCTAAGAGAGCTGAAAAAAGCTAAGCTTTTTTAAATATTGCTTGAATTATCAATGAATAGCTGAACACCTTGTGAGGGGGAAAACACAAACAAAAAACCAACACTAAAGCAAATTAGTGTTAATCCATTCTGGAACACTTTCATTAACAAACTATTGTTTATCTAAAAGAAAAGATGGTAAAGATACATATTTGTTGTAAATTTAACATACTTGCTTTCAGTTTGCAATTTACCCGCTCCTGGTAACCTGACCCCTGACTGCTTCTTGATGGCCCATTAAAAGTAACAAGGAAAGCAAGCCACAGGGAAGTTGAAAATAACTCAATCAGAGACCACACTCTTTAAAAGATGTGATTTCTGTGCAACACAGTCCGTTAAAGAAAAAAAGGAACTTAAATGCATTGTTAAAAAAAAAGTTCTCCCTGTCCCATAAGAATTGTCTTAAAAGTTTTGCTGTTCAAAATCAGTTAAATTTATACTGGTCTAATGGCACCTAGCTTGCTAGCTGAGTAAAAAAAAACCATATTGAAACCTGGTTTTCAGCAATGACATGACAACTTCTTTTCTAACATGAGCAGAAGTTAATTACTGTCACATGCACAAGCCAGTGTGATTTATGTAACAATAAAGCAGCCATTTGTGCAGGCTTTTTAATATCTGACAAACAAGTCTGACTCTTGGTAGTCTGGTTTACAGTATGGAAGTGAATCAGTGACCTAATGCATCACTGAGATCCAATCCACAATACTTAAAAAAAAAAAAAAAAAAAGGGGAAAAAAATTTTCATTCACAATAAAAAAAAAAATA
>NDXB01009876.1:65367-79163 GCA_002631895.1 Agapornis roseicollis
TTAAAAAAAAAAAAAAAAAAGGGGGAAAAACCTCTTCATTCACATTAAAAAAACAGCTATGACTACACTTTTTGAAAGCCTATGGTTTTAATTTACATTTGACTAAATAAAATGGCAAGTCTTGCTTCTATTGATGAAACTGAAATCAGTTCTCCATAAGCTAACCATCCACACAATCCATTTCACAGAACACCACTAAGCACACAGACTTCAGTTCTGAAAAATCCTCCACTAAAATGAAAGCTCTGGAACACTGTCTCTTATGTGCACATATTTCATAAGGACAAGGCTTTGTCTCATATATCAATGCAAATTTTCATTCTCTCCTATAATACTGGAATGAAAAGATAACAAATTAGCATGTCACACATTAGCATATCTGCACCCTTAGTAAGAAATACTTACGTGCATACATGGGAATGATTCAAAGGTATTTTCACCAACAGAAATAACTGGACTGCTGATTGTTCAGTTACATCTGTAAACATTGTTCTATTCTTGTTACTTAAAAGCGACCAACATTTTCCAAATGAAATCATACCAAATTTATTCTGAAAACATGATTTTGATCCAAAAATTAAACCTTAGTATCTGGAATCCACATTCAGTTCGTTATACCCACAACACATGTAAGAAGGTACCACACAAAAACTTTTGACTACAGGTTTCCTTACATTCATACTACTTTTGAGATGGCAGAAAAAAATTCTCTTGCAAGCAGCATTACAATGGTCTTTTTATTTTCCCACTGCCATAAACCAGGTCCTCCCCAGGAAATACAAGCCCACTTGAAAAACCCACTTCCCACTTGGCAAGGACAGTGATGACAGTGGAGATATACTTCCTGGACAGTGTGCACACACATTGAGTGAGGCACCTGAGAACTGCCTGGGGCAGGGGTGAGGTAATGCTAATACTGCCCACCATTTCCTCAGCTGGCGGCTCTAAACTGTCCATCTTCTTCAATACTGTAACTGATTTTCTTCATAAAATGTAGAAGTTTACCTTTGAATGTCTAGCCTAGTCTCAATTATCTCAATTAATCAATTATCTCAAATAATCTCAATTATGGCTAAAAAATAATAGCAAACAAAAGTTACTGCATGGAATGGACAGGCACACAGGCAAACAGGTGAAAAGACACGGTGTGGTCATAAAATTACACATGTTGACAACAGGTACTTCAAAGGGAAAGAGCCACAAAGGACCCTCCTTCATAATTAGCAGTAACCAGAAGCATTATAGAAGCAGTTGAGTTTTATCAGAAATTACTTGTTCCATTTCATGAACAGCATTTGAGTTCAATCTCTGTTTATAATAGTGTGCAAATATAAGTCAACCTGCAACTCCAAGGCTAACGAGGCTCTGTGTCCATGACAATAACTATTTTAGGTTTCTCAAAAATCAACATTATGTAGAATCAGTATTCAGAAGTGTGTTTTGATTTTTAACTAATGCCTTTCCATGCATCACAGGCAGCTTTTTAATTGGGATGGTACCACATCATTAAGAACCAAAATGTGATTAGCATACATGCACCCAAGCCGAACTTTTAAGTACAAAGCTTATTAGCTTTAGTACTACCCTATTCAAAACACTATCGTATTTACTGGATGTACAGCCATTCATTCTTGCTCTTAACAATTGTGTCTATAAAAGGTAGTTACATTTAAAACACAACCAAAAATGCTCAAACTTGGAATGTGCCTAAAATTTTTTACAGCCTACATTCTTCTGACTGTGGCTCAGCTTAAGTAGGCTAAAACATTTGTCACTGTAAAGAAAATATCAGCCAGTGATCTGACAAATAATCTGATAAATGGTTTTTAATGAGAAAAGTTAAGTATTATGTTTTGAAGAAAAAAAAAAAATACCTTTAGTAATTAAAACAGCATTTGTGTTACTACTGCATCATGGAAAGAGCCCAGTCACTGACCAATTTTAGGCTGAAATTCTGCCAGACAATTTTACATGCTTAGCTCCTTTAAGTGTCACAGGTCAATGCCTGCTCATGAACACAGGCACACACTTAAATCTTCAGAATTAAGATGTACTGGTTTAATCTAACTGCATCTGAGTTACAATAGGTGCCCTACACCTAATGGTAAATTTGTGCAGTGGGGTCACCCAAGATCTATATATACCGCTTAAGTTTTCTTCTAGCAGATACACACCCCAATTCAAGGAATATAAATGACAAATGAAAAAGCACCTTTAAGAGTCACAGAATTATTTAGGTTGGAAAAGACCCTTAAGATCACAGAGCTGAACCATTACCCCAGCACTGCCACATCCACACTAAACCATGGTCCTAATCACCACATGTACATGTCCTTTAAATCCCTCCAGGGGTTTCCACCATTGATTCCACCACTGCCCTCAGCAGCCTGCTCCAGTGCTGGGCAATCATTTTGCGGGAGACACTTTTTCTAATATCCCATCTAAACCTCCCCTGGAACAACTTGAGGCCATTTCCTCTTGTCCTATCACTTGTTATCTGGGAGAGGAAACCAATCCCCACCTCACTACAATCTCCTTTCTGGTAGCTGTACAGAGCGAGGTCTCCCCTATGCCTCCCTTTCTCCAGGCTGAACAACAACAGTTCCCTCAGCTGGTCCTCATAGGACTTGTGCTCCAGACCCTTCACCAGTTCCACTGCCCTTCTCTAGACCCACGCCAGCACCTCAACATCTTTCTTGGAGGGGCCCAAAACTTGTATTGGAGGGACCCTCACTCCACTTTGGGCCCACTTTGGACTGAGGGGCACAAAACAACTTGCTTGGAGTGAGGGGCCCGAAACAGTATTCAAGGTGTAAAAAGGGGGACAATCACTATACTAGTCATTCTGGCCACACTATTTCTGACACAGGCCCGGATACCATTTGCCTTCTTGGCCACATGCACACAAGCTGGCTCATGTCTAGCTGCTGCTGACCAACATCTCTAGGCCCTTTTCTGCCAAGCAGCTTTCCAGTCACTCTTCCCCAAACATGGAGCATTGCATGGGGTTGTTGCATGGAGTTGTTACATGGGGATCTGGTACAGCCTTGTTGAACCTCCTACAATTGACCTCAGCCCATAAACCCAGCCTGATCATAACTCTGTGAAGCCTTCCTACACTCATCAGATCAACACTCCTGCCTATCTTGGTATCATCTGAAAACTGACTTGAGGGTGCACTCAATCCCCTCATCCAGATCATCAATAAATACATTAAAAAAAACTGACTGAGCCCTAGGGACCACCACTTATGTCTGACAAGCTGTCAATAGGAATGGGACTTAACTTCATTCACCAAAGTATACCTGACCAAGCCATGAGCAACCAGTTTCTCCAACAGAATGCTGTGGGAAATGCTGCTGAAGACTTTACTGAAATCCAGGTAAACAACATCCACACATTTCCCTCATTCACAAAGTCTCTTATGGAAGGCAACCAGGTTAGTCAAGCAGGACATGTCTTTCATAAACCTGTGCTGACTGGGTCTGATCACCTGGTTGTCCTGTACATGCTGCATGATGACACTCAGGTGCTCTGTAACCAGCGCCAAGGTCAGACTGACAGGCATGCAGGTCCCTGGATACGCCTTCCAGACATTCTTACAAAAATGGACATCATATTTGCTAGCCTCTAGTCAACTGGGACCTCTCCAGTTAGCCAGGACTGCTGATGAATGATTGAAAGTGGCTTAGTGAGCACTTCTGCCAGTTCCCGCAGTACTTCTGAGTGGACAACACTCTGCCCTACAGACTTCTGCATGATGTAGCAGATCACTAACCATCTTCCCTTGGACTGTCATTCCCTTGTCCCTATCTTCCAGTTCAGAGGGCTGAATACTATTAAAGACTGAGGTAACAAAGACATTAAGTACCTCAGTCTTTACAGCTGTATTCTTCCCCCCCATCCAGTAAAGGATGGAGACTGCCCTTAGCTTTCCTTTTGTTACTAACTTATTCATACAAACATTTTTAATTGTCTTTTACAGCAATAGCCAGATTAAAGGCTTTGGCCCTCCTAATTTTCTCCCCGTTTAAACTCACAGCATCCTTGTAGTCCTCCCGAGTTACCTGCCCCTTCTCCCAAAGGTCGTAACTCTTTTTGTTTGTTTGTTTTTTTTTCCTTTTTCCTAAGTTCCAGCCAAAGCTCTCTGTTCATCTGTTCAGCCTCAACAATCTGTTAATCTGTTTGGCCTCTACAGGCCAAAGCCTGCCCTCTACAAGTACAACACAGCAATTCTGCTGACTGCCCATCCTTAGTTCTGCAAGAACTGAAAACTATTCATTACTCACAATTGCTATGCCCAAGACAGCCTTCAACCATCACATCACCCACAAGTCCTTCTGCGTTCATGAACAACAGGTCCAGCAGAGGTCTTTCCTAGTTTATCTCCTTTACTGAAACACAATTTGGGAATAAATGTATACCCTCCCGCTGAATCAAGGAGCAATGTCATAGCAAGTATAATTCTGAGGTGTATTTCTTTTAAAAGCTGCATTTCAGAGAACAATTACCCCAAAAACATGCTCTGTTAGTACTATGTCGTTCACACTGACATCACTGATAGGTTACCTGCCACACTCAAAAAAAAAAAAAGACAACACAGAGCAACATGTTTACACTAGTTTCTGACGTGTTTTAATGTTCTCCTCTCACAGGTGAACCAGAAGGAAAACAGGCTGAGAACTGTATATAGCAGTTGGCCTCGTTTAGCTTTTTCTTAAGAACAAGTTAGAACAGGCCTCCTCTAACGCAGATGCAAACTATGCCTCAGCTTCTGTAAGCCCCGTGATACACCAGTAGTTTCAACATTTTTATTTATTACTCCAGCCAAACACATAAGCTCAAATTTAACTCCAACTTACTAGCAATGTTGTGTGAAGTCTTTAGGATAGGACACTTTTCATTTCCATTTAATATAATGCTAGTAGCATGCTCTTCGAGTTGACACCTATAGTGGTTTGTCTTTTGGGGATTTTTAGATCTACAGGAAATTGCTACTTCTCACCTAACAGTTTTGTTGTTTACTACACTGCTATCACAATGCTTTCCCAACAAAAATAACTTGTATTGGCCAAGTAACTAACCTTTATCATAGAATCATAGAATAGTTAGGGTTGGAAAGGACCTTCAGATCACCAAGCTCCAACCCCTCCAACACCTCACACTAAACCATGTCACCCAAGACTCTTTCCAACCTAGCCTTGAACACCATCAGGGATGGGGCATTCACAACCTCCCTGGCCAACCCATTCCAGTGCCTCACCACACTCACAGTAAATGACTTCCTCTTTATATCCAATCTAAACTTCCCCTGTTTAAGTTTGAATCTGTTACTCCTTGTCCTATCACTACAGTCCCTAATGAAGAGCCCCTCCCCAGCATCCCTGTAGGCCCCCTTCAGATACTGGAAGCCTGCTATGAGGTCTCCACTCAGCCTTCTCTTCCCCAGGCTGAACAGCCCCAACTTTCTCAGCCTGTCTTTGTATGGGAGGTGCTCCAGCCCCCTGATCATCCTCGTGGCCCTTCTCTGGAATATGTGCAATTTGTGATGTTTTTACTGGTAGTATCACATTATTCCCATTTCTAAAATTCTGCTCAGTGTTGAAGACCTTTACAGAAAGTTCATAAGGAAGTTCACATAAAAACGTATTTAACACACATACAAGACATAAAGCCTTATTTTAAAAGAGCTTCTTATATATAAAACCCCCCTCCTTTTTAAACCAAAATCCTAACAACATGCTGCAAATACTCAATGAAAATTCTGTTGTAAATAATTCATTCCAGCACTTCTGACATTGTTTCAGATGAGGCTTTAACTTTTGTGAGGAAAATTCAGGATTCCAAATCTACAGAAGAACTGGATTTTCTTGTTATTTTTCTAGTACATGCCTTAATTTCTACCTCTAATATGTAAATTGTTACATCATAGCTATGACATGCATTATCCACACTGAAAATGTTGTATTTTGTAATTCTGTGGTCCAAATATTTAAGTGTGTATATGTGGCAATACACAGACACAAACACCTACACACTATGCAAAGCTTAAATGAAGGCTCAGTTCTGGTTCTCAAAGAGAAATATTCAAATGTAACAGCTATTCAAATTCACCAAAGCAAACAGTCTACACTTTTCAAAGTTCTCCAACACAAAACAAACAAAAGAAGCCTACAACAGAACAGTGTAGTCAGTGCTCTTAGGAATTAATAAAATTAGTCTAGGGCTAACAGTTGAGGCCTGTAGAAACCCAGTCCATTTCCAAGTGGTTTTTTTCCAAGTCAAATAAGTTAACAAAAAGGTAAAGTGGAAGTTGCCAGAGTAATTTAAGTATTTACTTTATCCTTCCCTATAAATCATCTGTCCCCTTGGAAAGAGAAGGAGAAACTAAGTCAGACAGCTCAGTTGCTGGCTGCTAGCTCTCTAGTTCTGTTTTTGCTCCCATGGTAACTGATGTGGCATCAGGAAAAACAAATAAATAAAAACGATCAACAACAGAGGACAGACATGCTATTTCACAATAAGAAAAAAAGCTAAGACACATAAATTACAATGTCAGAGGTCCTGTGTCAGAAGTCTGTGAAAATAACCACAGAAGTATGCTCTGAAGCATCGAACTCTTAATTTATAAAAGAGCCTGCACAGCATGAAAACTCCTCATCCAGCTAAATCCTTCTTCCTTCTTCCCCCTTCATATGTAAGAACATATACTGCCATACACATAGTTGCCACGTACTTGATCACACACATCTTGCACCATAACAGATGAGCTTGCCCCACGCTTACTTTATAACAGAAATCGCTTCTGTTTTCTCTGGGTCTTTTTGTTTGTTTGTTTGTTTCTGAGAAGCTCAGCCCTGAATTGCTGAGATTAAATCCAAAGTATTTTCAGCAAGTACTACCCACTCACAGTTACACCTGGCCACTGTCTCAACCGAGAGAAAACAGAGAGGTTGCTGATCGGACAAAACAGCAAAACTGAGGGATTCCTTTGGTCTCTGCATTTGGTCTAAAGTATTTCTTCTGAATACTTTTTTCTTTTGACCCTGGAAATTCTGGCCTACTTCTGGCCTACAGCCTTCCAGGATTCTATTTTTTCCCCACCATGTTTCCAGCTAGAAACTCTAGCTTTAGAGAGGATTACATATACCAGTATTTACTTAATATTAGCGACACCACAACACGCAGTTCAAGGCTGTTTCTGATCCATGTAAAATATACACATTAGGGCTAAGGACTTGCTATGGAATGCGCTATCTTCATCCCTTCCCTTCCAATTTCGACAACATTTTGAGATCCAGACTATTTTAGAAACACATGAGGCCCATCTTATCAGCTATGGCATTAGGAGAATCTATTCAAGAAGCAGAACAAAAATACCTTCTTCCCTAGAATTTCCTAGAGCTGGAGAGAAGGTAAAGAAATACTTAAGTGGCAGGGGCGGGTAAAAACTGAATTTGCAAATATCACACATTATATACCCAAAGACTAAATGTACACACGCAGAGAGAGGGAAGGAAAGGAATATGGGAAAAACCTGTAAGGCTTAAATTACAGTACATAAAATTATTCTCTGTTGCATTATGTTAATGGAAGAAGACATATTAACACTCAATGCAAAAAGAGCACCGTAAGGATCCAAGAATAAAGGACAGGATAATCAGTGATGACTGAAAAAACTGCAGCGAACAATCACATACTAAAGCTGATTACTTCTCAATCCCTCACATAACTCTACATTAATTCAAGTCTTAGAAGAATGTTCGTATTTTTGGCATCCTTATTATTCCACCTACATATCAAAGACGCAAAACATCAAATATTAACAAAAATTAAATTAACAGCATCTGATTCAGAATAAAGGACCATCTAGACAAGTAATAAATATATCCTTCTCTAAGAAAGCAGAAATATGAAGATTTAATAAACACTGCATTTCAATCACTGCATTCAGCAGCCACTGATAAACACACCTATTAATATATCTAATCATTCAAAGTGTGTTGTAATTTTGCTCTCCACAGCATCCAAACATCATTCCACAGTGCAGCCCACCAGAAAGTGAAAAGGGCTACTTCTTGCTTATGATAATCAACCAAATGGGTTTTGTTAGTTCCAATATTACATTTCAGTTGTATCTGAGATGCAAGAAAAATCTGTTTTCTATTTACGTTACTATTCCAAACGTGAATTCACAGCGCTCGGTCATAGCCCAAGCTGTAGATTTCTATATACTCTCATCTCATAATGGAAAGTTTTCCTAATATTTTCTGGTTTGTCTTTTTATTTTTCCTCCCCTAGTAATGTGTCAAACTTGCATTGCAACTGCTGCTGAATGGATGCTTTTAACAGAACTATGCATTATAACTCCAATATCTCTACGTGATGGCAGGTGATTAATTTAGAACCCATTACAGTGTATGTTTATTTCATGCTATTCTCCCTGCTTCTCTCTGCTCCATGTGCATTACTTCATACTCATCAGTGATTAATTTCATACAGCCACTTAGTTTCCAAGACACTTCTAGCTCAGTTTGATCTTTTATGAGCATGGTGTTTTTTTCTTTAACAGATAAACTCAGCCTGTATCCTATAAGCTCCCTTCAAATCACATCCTATTAAAATAATTTAAAAAATCCCACAACATAACCAAGCAATCAAAAAATGTAACATCACTCATTGTGAAGACAAACTACCCAACAGCAGAAGTCAACACGTTTCATGAATTTGAAGTGCATTGTCTGCAACAGCTCAAAAGGTTTCAACTAGTGTGAGGTCCTAACCTACTTCTAATCTGCACGTGGCTGCTGCGCTTTCAGAATAAAATTTAGTAAGTCAGATTTTCAGTTAACCAAAATCTACAAAGCATTTGGTGAAACGTTGCTACTTTTATAAAAATTGCACATATCCATGAAGTAATCTGATGCCCTTCTGCCTACATAATGAAATATTTTAGAGTCAGGTTTGCATTCTTCTGTTCATAAACACTAATACATATATTCAATAAACTTTTATTATTATACTGCAAGGTTATAGCTAATGGACTCGGGTCTAGACAGACCCGATCACCAAACCAACTGCAAAAGAAACTGAAGAAACACAGAATGAAAGGCCCATTATGTCCTTTTTTCAGGGCAACAGGTTGAGTAGTTTTGACCTGAAAAATGGACATTAACTGATTTTGTGAATGTCCTTCCAGGGCTAGCAAGACAAGCAAACAACTCATAAGTACCAGTCATTTACTTGCTGTCATCCTACATTTTTCTCCAAGCAGACCATCATCAAATTCAGAATTTAAAAATACCAATTAAAAAATCTGAAAGTCATACCAGCAACTTTCCCTTCTTATCAAGCCAGAGAAACCTTTCAACACAGTACTAGATCACTGCACATCGAAAACAACACATGAATCTTGATTACTACCATTAACATTCTGAGATCATAAGTAACATAACTAACACAGGTAACTTCTCCAAACTGTTCCTTTATTTCCGTTAGGCTGGCAAGAACTATCTACCCACCTAATGCTGTATTCAAGCAGGGATCACTGTGCATCTCCAGGCTGGCTAAGTCCTAACATAATAAAATGCAGCTTTTACATCTAAGCATCAAATACTGCATACCTCAAACATTCTTCTGAAACACCAAATATGTTTAAGGGTTTGTCACTGCTTTCCACAATCAGCAGCTCTTGCTAAACAACGTATTACAACTTACAGTGCTGTTTCTGATCAGGAATACTGATTTACTATTTCTGGATCACCTTCTCTGTCATGGGTCTCCCCCAGAAGTTAGCATATGGCATTTTCCTAAAAAACTCTGAAGTTACTATTATAAAGAATCAGACCTGAAATCTGGGACTCAAATACATCTTTAAAAATTAAGCAAAATTTTGCAGAAAACTACAGATTGAGTTACAAATCACTCAGATTATATATAGAAACAGACACCTGTAAGGGTCTGCTAAACTAAAGAACAGAATTCTGTGTATAAATATAATATAATGAACATCAAGATTTACACACATCACCTAAGTATCCTAGCACTCAAATTATCTGTATTATTGCTTATGCTGCCGGATGCAACAGAGATAACAAACACTGAAGACCTTCTCCCAGTTCAAGTTTTATAAAATTAACAGAATACAGGCCAGTTCTGTTGAGGGCAACAGATGAAGAAAAAAGGAAAAAAAAAAAAGAAAGAGTAACTTGGCTTTACCTGCCATACTGGGAAATGCCACTTGCCTGCATTCTAAATGTCTCCTACAACATTTTACAACTGCTTACAAAGGCCTGTAGTGATAAGACAAAGGGAAACGGCTTATAAACTCAGAGGGGAGATTTAGACAAGGCACCGGGAGTTTTTTACTGTGAAGGGGATGAGGTACTGAACAGGTTGCCAAAGAAGCTGTGGCTGACCCATTCCTGGAACTGCTCAAGGCCAGCTTGGATGGGCTTGGAGCAACCCTGTCTAGTGGAAGGTGTCCTTGACCATAGCAGAACGGGTGGAACTAAGATGGCCTTTAAGATCCATTCCAACCCAAACCATTCTCTCATTCTACAAACACATAACACAAATCATTTCATAAGATGATTCCTCATTTATTTAAAGCACTTTGAAAGATACCAAAACTACAATAATTATATAAAATTAAGCATTCAAAGAAAAAGTGACTGTCCCCCCCTTCATACCTGTTTTATTATAAAGTCTTTACACTATTAACAGATCTCTCACAATACATAATTCATTTAAATGACTGCAAAAAGACTGTAGGCTACATTTAAACGACACTCTGCATAAACCACTTGTATCAATAAACTTTGCAATATGCTGTGTACCCATTACATCACAATTGTTAACACTGAAAATTTACGGCAACTGCAAGAGTCAAACAATTCTAACTTTACCTCAATGATAACCAGAAACAGCTTGACACATAGAAAACATCTCTCAAAAAATCCAGGAAAGTATTTCAAGATGCTCTGTATCATTATCACATACAAATAAAAAAAATGACCTAGTGTAATCGGTTCCTTTCAGTTCCTAATGCCAGAAGGAGCATAACTGATTGCACTTAACACTAGTTTTACCCTAAAATAAGCAAGTTACTTCTCAGGAACTTCTTCATGCGGCCATAAAAAATTAGTCCAAAACTCCCTGTGGACAAGGCTCAACTATGGAAAACTTCCCACTCCTGTTTAAAAACACATCTCGTTCAGTGAAGACAACTTTTAATATTTCAACCTTAGGGGGGAAAATAAGGCTTGCAAAGCACTTCTAGTAAAGAAAATGAATATGACAACTACAGAAAAATATAGTGCTAACATCACACTTAAATGCCAAACAATAAAGTAGGAAAAGACCTTTAAGATTATCAAGTCCAACTGCTACCCCAGGACTGCCAAAACTACCATTAAACCATGTTAAATGGTTTTTCAACACTTCCAGGACAGTGACTCTATCAATTCTCTGAGACGTTTGTTCTTGCCATAAGCTTCTTTTTTTTCCTAAAATGTACTTCTCCAAAGACTCTTACATGCATTAAGCAGCAAGTAAGTTATAAAAAACAGTATTGGTTTTATTTGGTAGCAATTGGCAAGGAAAAAAAAATAATTAAAAAACAAACAAACAAACAAACAAACAAAACCTTAACCTCTAAATCCTTCTCCAATACATTCAGGGTATGACTATGACTAAATCCAAGTTTGCCAGAAGGATAAAGAACTGATGGAATGTTTTACTTTCCCCCCCAGTAATCTACACCCTTTGCCTTTTATCAAGGATCTGAATCTCAACTTTCTTCCCATTTCTCAGGCTTTCTTTAGAACAGCAGCTTTTTAACATGGTCTACATTGTATATTGACAATATGATGAAAAAAAAAATTCAATCACAGTCTGATGTTGTCAGCGATTACTAAGCAGACTATTCCCCTTCAGTGCTGGGGGCATGGGGGTATTAACATTTACTTCTTTAGATTCTCACTTAAAAGTTGTTTCCCTGAAAGGCCCAAATATGACTCTCTATTGTTTCTAATATTAGCTTGGGAAGTGAAATCAGAATCCTCCTTGCTTTGGAAGCTCCTGTAACTGTGTATGTTTCTGGCATTGTAGCTGTTGTACAGGTTGGGTCCTCAGAAGCTCTAACTACTGAGCTCTCTTCTGCCTCACTTTTCTCCTAAATCACACAGGTGTAGTCTCAAATATCATCTCTGATCTGGCTCTTTCATCAACACTGAAAAGTAGTGAGGTGCTTAAGGATAACTCCAAGGATGAAAACTCATCAGAGCTGCACTGGAAAAACACTGGTTTGCATTTCTTACAGTTGCTGTAACTACTTAGAAAAGACCACAGCTGTAGGGAGCAATAGTATCTTGTATTAAATCAGCTGATACAGCTTGGGAAAAAAAAACAAAACAAAACAACAAAACCTCATGCATGTATGACTTATATTTTTAACCTGATGACTAACATAGTAAGGAATTTTCTTTAATAGCTTCCCATCTTCTGGATCTATGTATATGAAGTAAGAATTTATTTACAATTTTCCTTTTGCCAGGGTATGAGGTAGTAACTTACAATATGCTGGAACAAAAGATGTGTGAGAGTGGGCATTTTGGGCTTTTATTCCCACAGAATGTTCAGAAAGCTGATTTTCACAGTAAAAAGTATAATTCTCCTTTCAGAAGTTCCAGTCACTAGTGCAAACAAAGACAGAAAAAAGTTACCAGAGTAAGTGTTTAAACTAGTGGAAATGCTCACTTTTTTTTCTTAGCTGGAACAGCAAAACTGAAAAGGGGGATGGGAGGTGTCAACTTTAATAATACACCCTATATGTATTACTAACCAATATTTCCAAGTATGTATTTTTCACATTATAATGACAGATGACTTCCCCATGTAAGAGTACAGTCATTTCTAATACATCCACTATTTTCCTGTATGATGCTCAGCAAGACTGTGCTTACTGCTATTTTAATACACCATCCTTTTGTGTAATATAATCACGTTACACTCCCAAGTTTTCTTCCAAAAGCACTGGGCATAGAATATACAAAGAAAAAACCCTACAAATTTCAGCAGCTATTACAAGGTAACCCTGGATAAATCTCGAAAAGATTTCTTACTCAGAACAACAAAAGCTACCAAAGGTCGGTTGATACTACATTTTTAGGCTGCTTTACATAATCAGATTTTGTTTAAGATGTATGCTGCTGCTCACCCTTACACTTTGTTCTTTCTAAACCCACAGTTTATCATTTTATTCAGTGTTTAGTTAAAACTAAATATTTAATATTGAAGCTGTTCTATGATGCAGTTACAACTAAAATGAAAGGCCTGTGTGGCTGCAGTGACCAGATTTCAAATGCAGGTAGATCAATAAAAAAAAAAAAAACAAACCAACCTTAAGCACAGCCTCCATGTGTGAGTAGAATGGTTTATAATAGCTTGCAAATGACTGTGGGCTTGATGTAACCAGCTGTTCTTAAATTATGAATATGCAACCAATTCATGTTAAAGCCAAATCCCAGCACTATTTCTACAGGGAAATCCCAGTAGTTTTTGCTTGTTCTACATGTTAGCTCTGTTAAGGATACAAATAGCAGTAAGCTTCAGAACACACAGGACCAAACTATCAGCGTTTCATGCACTCAGTCCATTAGCACAGCAGGGGTTGTCAATCTCTAGAACTTTCCTATAACAGCTCAAGCAATACAACAATGATCTCTCAGCCAAAAAAAAAAAAAAAAAAAAAAAAAAACCCCCCCCACCAAAGACCAAAACCCCCCCTCCAAACA
>NDXB01009876.1:87711-110306 GCA_002631895.1 Agapornis roseicollis
TTCATTAGGGGAAAGGGAAAAAAAAAAAAAAGAACCCTTGGCAGACTAGCTCTTTTTGCATGCAATGAGAATGTCAGCCTTACCTCGGTCATTTGTAACATAATAAGTGCAAGCACAATGATTGCAGTGCAGGAACATGGGGGGAAGGGCAAAAATGCTGCCTAATACGGATATGAGAAAAAGAAAGCTTCTCATTACACAGTAAAATGTATGCTAAAAATTAGTGAAGATGATCTCTCAAGAGATTCATGCTAAATACATTAATGTGCCGATATGTTTTTAATTATTATTTTAGCACTAGTTTATTTCATTCCCAGGATTCACATCCAGCAGTAAAGGTTTGCTAGCATTTATTGATTTTTTTGTCTGCCACATTCCCGGAATACTGATTTTAATCATTTCACTACACCACACTCAGTAATTTCATTAAAAAATGGAACCTTCCATCCCCAGAAAGGCATTTAATTTCAATGACACACAATTTCTTTTAGCAGAAAACTGTCTCAACAGTAAAAGCTGGCCTAAGGTTCAAATGCATAATTTAGTCCTGAGTTCTCCATGCTCCGCATTCCTTTGAAGCTATAATTTGACTAACTACCTAATAACTGTAATAAGGACAATGATTTCCTTATGTTATTAACCCATATTTAATTAACTCAGAGGCCATGTTTGATTGGGTCAGTACCTCTCTAACCTCAAAATTTACTAATAATGGCCTTGAAAAAAGTGTGGGATAAGAACAAGTATGGGTGCAATAAAAAGATGTTTTGCTCAGAATGATATGCATCAAAAACTCATGCATTTGCCAAGAAAACAATATTGTCACTCAGGAGATAACAGGATTTTATAAGGGGAAACAAACAATGGCTTTAGATAATTCACTGTCAAATTTACTAGCTATTATGTACATATTGCTGCTTGTAACATTTAAAATATCTCTGCTTCTAACATTTAAAATAAATTCTAGTATCTATTATTATTACAACTACTCTAAATAGCCATTCTAAATATATTTTTTTGCTGTTAATAAGCCAAACCATAGTACCTTGTGAAAAATAAAGACATGTATGTTTGGACAATGTTAAGTAATCTTTATTTTCTGTAGCGCTCAGCAGGACAGAATTTGATGAACTTGAATACAAAACCACAAGCCCTAACACATACTTTTCTTCACAAAGTTCAGTCAGCTATCTAAATTTAAACCACTGAGGTATACTTGTCATCAAAATATGAACATCTTTCTCATTCCCTTCAGTCAGCCGTTTGAAGTAGTCTTAGGTAACTAGATTGTATTTTTTAGTCTACACCAAAATATGCTTAAAAAGTTAGTGTTTTTCCATTGGCCCCAAATAAACCAGTTCTACTACTGCAAAACTTACTAAGGTTTTAAAATTGTATTGAGAATTCCTTCATTTTGATATGCTTACTTCAACAGAAGCTATTGTTAGTGGATGCCACTGATGCATTTAAAGTGATTAACTATTACATCAGAAGGGTTCCTAGCTTTCAAATTTAGCTATTCTCCCCCAGGCAATATTAAATCTGTAATTCTCAATTTTTAAAAATGCAAATTCAGACTGCAGTACGTGTACTACAAAAACAGGGGTCTTGTTTCTTTTGCTTTCTTTGTGTGATTCATTAATCACAAATACAGTTAACCTTTTCTACAGTTAACAGCATTCTTATCAGGCTTCCAGTGTTAAGTGCCAGAAAAAAAAAATTATACCATGTCAGAGTATTGGTTTTTAGTTCTTTCTGGCTTTTCTGCTATGCTTATTGACCCTATCATTAATACTGCTTCAACTAGGTGCACCCACCAATGCATTCATAAACTTAATTGCCAAACTGGGAGAAAACAGAAATAAAACCAAATAAGCTCCGTATTTACAGACATGTAACCTTCACATTTGAATAATCATAGTGATGTCACTAAGACCATTATGTACTATACATAAATGCCTGGAACGTCAAGCCCAAAATTCCAATGGGACTATGTAGGTGGAGTTCACTTTAATGATCTCCCCAAAGGCAAAGCCATTTTAAGAGGTTGGTCTCTTCTCCACCCCTACTCACAGGTCAACAGCAGAGGTTTACAACCCTTCATTTGTAGCAATTCAGCTGTTTGTGGGGTTACGCTCTAAGGTCAGTGAGTAAAGTTAAAACCCACATAACCATTTCCAGATTCTGATCTTGTAACATGGTCTGTTCTAGGTAGACCTTCTTTTCCTGTCTTTCAACATGTTTTAAAAGGCTGCAGTATTCACTAAAGGCTAGAAACCATACCATACACTTCAGTTATAGTGTCCTAGAATAGTGTTTGCAAAGCATATATTTTCTTCTTATTAAATATATTAAAACAGATTCAACACACAGTAAGGACCAGAAGAACACTACCATCAAAGAAAAAATGTCAGGCTTTGCAATGTTATTAGGACTAGTCAGTCCTCTGATCAAGGTTAGAAACAGGTAAAATTAACGCATGCTATTAATAAAAAAATATAAAGCCCAATTTTCATTAAAAATCGATTAATGTGCAATACATATTTTAAATCATTACATTCAAAAGTAGTATCAGTGTAAACCAGTTAAAAGCTGAATTTACTTTGTGTTTAGGAGGCTTACTCTTCTCACAGATACTTGTTGGCATTGCAGAAGCTATAGAATCATAGAATAGTTAGGGTTGGAAACAATCTTAAGATCATCAAGTTCCATCCCCCCTGCTATGGGCAGGAATGCCTCACACTAAACCATGTCACCTAAGGCGCTGTCCAACCTGGCCTTGGACATTACCAGAGATGGAGCGCTCACAACTTTCCTGGGCAACCCATTCCAGTGAATCACCACCCTCACAGTAAAGAACTTCTACCTTATATCTAACCTAAACTTCCCCTGTTTAAGTTTGAGCCCATTACCCCTTGTCCTATCACTACAGTCCCTAAATCCCTAATGCCACCACTCTGATGGCTGCTTATACAAGTTAACATGTCTAAGTACTCCTGGCTTTATGCTGTTACACCCGTGGTTTTATTATGTCATCCTTGAGTGGTGAAACAAGGATCTACTTCTCACTATAATGAAAGATGTTAAAAGTACAAAAGGATAAGTAATCTTTAAAAGCACAAGTAAGTTTATAAGCAATATAAAACAAATGTAACACCTAGATTGATGTGTGTACCACTAAGCTGCTTCCATTAGGAAATGCTAATTACTGAAAATCAGTATGTAGGTAGCTTTACTTCCAAAGCTTTGCAAGGGTGCTGAGCCAATGAAACCCCAGAAGAGCAACTCTAGCTCTTTGCAGAAAATACAGATTTGAAGTAAGATGATCTGAACAAGGGCCAAAATAAGAACTTCCAAAGGATGGGAAAGAATCTAGACTGCAACTTTACACTTACTATCAAAGCCTAAAAATCTTCACTAAAGACCTTCTACATCAGCCTATGTTACAGCCAGCTTACAAATGCACTTACTAGAAAGTGCACTTCTCTTAACTGCACATCTCACTCTGAAAGAGACAAAATTTGCATGTGTTTTTTTCTTTATTTTTTTTTTAAGTCTCTAATAAGAAATAAGACAGGGAAATACTAACTTGCAAGTCCAGTTCATTTTTATTTTCTTCAAAAAATCAGATGCTTTTTGCTACATAAGACATATTTGGCATTTCCCCTTCCATGTATAAATCTACAAAATACCTTATAAAATATTTTGCTTAATTTTCTTTATGCCTTTTTCTAGACCAAATTAAAGCTGACTTTTCTCTGATCAAAGGATGTAGTGTCTTAAAGTTTTTCCCTGCCTGTTGCTTTTTTAACCATAAGGTTTCAAAAAAGCCCACCTCAGAATGTAGTGTGGATCTGTAGTAATTACACCCACAAGTGAAAAGAAGCTCTTTTGGGGTGGAGTACGACAGCTGTTACACAGCAGACAAGACTACACAATAGTTTAGGACAGGAAGTGATGGCATCTCTTATTAAACTATAACTATGCAGGAAATAACCTTATGTAATTAGCCAGCTTGGAATCTGTCCAGGTCACAAAGATTAAGAACTCTTACAGAAAGTTCAGCAAAATCTCTGGTGCCTGCAAAACCTTTAGTTCCAAGGCTCAAACTTGCTTATGCAGTTCAGATACTGAGACTTCTAGATTTTCTCTTAGTCTGCCTCTCTTGTGTTGATAAATAATGTTGCTAAAGACATTATAAACACACCTTTATCTTTTAAGAACTTGTTGATGCATCCGTAAGATAGAAAAGATGTAAAACAGAATAAGGATAACTGCAAGAATGCTAACCTGGAGAAAAACTTGCATGAATTTACAAAACCGTGTTCATAAAGAACATTCATCCAAACGTACACATGTATGTTTGATCAAATTAACCCCTGGTAGCTTCCAGTTACAGACGTTAACTATTATCTACTTTTTCCCAGAAAACTATTTAACTTACTCTGATACTGTATCATCACAGATAACTTTATTGATTTGATTAAATATGGCCAACACAATTACTGGTGAAGTAATTTAAGACAAAGTACACAATATATCACAATGCTCTGACTCATTCCTTGAGCCATTGGGATAATGGCTTTTCCAACAATACCATTAAATGAAAGAAATACAGACATGTGTTTAATACTAGTCTAAAGAATGTCAGTAGCATAACAGAATAAACCAATTAGTATATTTAATTTTTCCCCTGTATCTTAAGTGCTCTTCTGAGATGACTGCTAGATTCAAAAGTAAATGACACAGTGATCTCTGTTATGTTTACTTGTTCTTTCTTCATTGCTTCACAAACAGTAACCCTTAAATTTGGAAAATGCTAATGATAGTGTCCTTTTTACAGATAAGGATTGAGGTGGACAGAACTAAGAGCTGAAATCATAAGCTTGGGATTCTAAGTCTTACAAAGTCCCACCTTCCAACCACTAGGCAAAAACTTCTTAGGAAGAGTTTTGTACTAAGGTTAGCTGTTCATGTTGGTAAGCTAACTGTTCTCTGGGAATTTCGTTTATGCAGTTTGTAGAAGAGTTGGGAAGTATTCTTTCTGAATGCGATACTGTTGCCTTTTTTTTCTTTAATGTTTATCCTATCTCCAAGCCTTCAGGAACTCTTGCTAATCCACTATTTCTTAATCTGAGCACATTTTGTGCATCATCAGTTTGATTTCTCAACTCTTCACACTCACTTGGAACCTTCAGAACATCATCACTGTGCATGGCACAACATAACCCAAATACTGATCAGGCTTCTTTCAGGATGGCAGAGTGCCGTACTGCAGATCTAGAAATATTATTGCGGCTATCAGCACTTGAACATTTTTCAAAAGTGCGTTTGAAAGGATGGAAACATGTAGTAAGGAAATTTTATGCTGTTTTGTACATCAGATAACTAGCATTTCTTGATACGAAAGCAAGCATGAAAAGGGCCTTTTCCTTACTATTGAAAATTTAAAACACCCTAGGTTTGTTGTTATATATTTGGGAGTATTTTAGGCAAACAATTGTAACAAAAAGCTACTTACTGTAACAAGAAAAGGAGAGAGCTGACCTACACATACTGATGACTCAAAACTTTCACAATCTTGGCTTTCCTGCTACCTTTTCCCTTCTTCTTTCCCCCAGATTATACTGTCTTCCTTTGTTGTAAGTAAAAATGGCATAAATTCATTACTATCCCCTACAGAGCACTTTTCGCAAAGCTCTACGACAAAACCTTTCCTGAAGCACTTGCTGGCAGTAAAACAACTAATTTGTGGTTCTGCAAAAGCACGTAAGAATTCTCATAAGTGGGAAAAGTGTATAATGTTTGAACTCTTTATGACTCAAATAGATACTGTTCTCAAATTAAGCATGTCAATCCAAATTTTGGCTTCTGAAACTTATTTTTCTGGTCACATTTTAATCAAGGAAATCAGTAGAGGCTCCTTTGATGCTTGTCATGCATTTTTTTTAACATAAACAGAGAAATTCTAAAAAAAAACCCAACCCAAACCCAAAACATTCCAAGTGTCTAGTCTTGAATTTCAACATTAAATCTTACTCAGCAAAAATAAATACAGCTGCATAACAGATAATATAAAAGATTGCATACATTCATGAAATACAAGAGTTAAAAATAACCTTGATGCTTTCCCCAGCATTTTTAATAACCTATATATACTAATTTTAGTCTCCTTTTCTGTGGTACTTCAACAGTTTATCAAAAGCTTTTAACACCTATAAAAAAAAAAAAAAAAAAGAAGTTAGAGCAAACAGTGGAATACCTATAGAGTTAACTGCTAGACACTGCACATTTTCTCTGATTTTACCATATTAATAGTCACTGGCCCACATTCAGCCATGTTTTTGATTTCTAGTTGTTAAAAACAGCACACAAACTAAAGCCAACCTGGGTTTCACAGTCCTACACCAGTACAAGGTGAAGCATCAAACCAAGGAGCATCTCAGTACCTTCATTACCCCTGAAGCCCCAAGGCTGTTTTCCAGTGTCCACCTCCCCCCACACACTCATGCATGTCCAAACAAGGCCTGCTCTAAGCTCACATAAGACAACAGGGGTTTCATGTAGTTGGTGATGTAAGGAAACAGGACCCTCACTTCACCTTATGCCCATAGTGCGGATTTCTCACACCTGTGGTGCCATGCAACTCTTGCATGGCAGCCCTTGCCCGTCCACGCACCCCCATAACACGCACTCTTCTTCTACCAGGTGTAGCATAGAGCCCTGTGGAAGGATTGGGATGGTGGGGCAGAGCTGCCCTGTATACTTGATTAGCCATCCAGTAATGTTCACAGTGACTGGCAAAACGTCATTTAAAGTCGGAGAGCCACACTGGCTGTTCCAGCTGTGAGTGGGGAGGCACAGCCTTGCTGCTTGGTTGTGCAGTGTGGCACAGCGGCACCATTGACAGACAGCTCTGGACTTGACTCACCCTTGCTTTTCTAGAGTTTGCATTCCAAACCAGCCGCCAAGTGCCTGAAAACACTGAGTCTATGTCCCACCTTGTTATTAAACCAAATCTCTGCTTGAAGCTGGTTTTGCTAGAGTAAGATCAGCAGGAGGTGACTTCATCCTCAACTGGAGTGGTTTATTGCACAATTAAATTTTCTCAGCTACCTCACTCACTGGCAAGAATTCTTCCAAATACAGTGAAATCCAGTTTATGCTCTTTTGTTTAAAATGTCTGCAGTGCTTCTGAATGATGCAATTTAGGTACATGAAAAATGTCAGGCAACAAGAAGAAGTGTTTAATGTAAAATATGTGAGTGTTTACAGCAGGCAAGAGCAGATTTGCACACAGAGGAAAGCAGGCAATGGAGGAAAGGAGTAGCCATCAGCACATAGTTTAGATGGAAAACAAAAGACTGAGTTATTTTCTTTAATTTTTCAAAGCACTTTATATAGGTGAGTAGGTGTACTTGCTTCTTAAAAGGTGTTATCTTCGATGAAAGAAGTTTGAAAAAGCTAAATTAGGCATATTTATTAGCTTTTTTCCTCTGCTAGACATAGCTCTAGCATGAAACTACAGTAAAAGTAGTGAAGGTTATGGCAGGAAATTTTCTTAATCTCCATTAATGGTATATGAACAAGAGCCTAGGGAAGCATTTTTTATCATTCTGAGGCAAATATGTAAGCTTAAACTTGAAAAATGTGTATTTGGGTGTAGATGCAGTCTGAGCTATGAAGCCAAGAACCCTGAGCCAGGTTTGGATCTTTTTCTCTTTTTTTTCTCAATGTATACAGAAAGAGAAATAGTTCTTCCCATGAGATACCAATGAGGAAATTGAATGAAGAATCCAAATGACAAGTATAAAAAAGGCTTGATCTCTATTAAACATATCTGCTGTCAAAAATCAGTGTTGGTAATAGAGGCAGTTCAACAAGTTTGTCCGGTGTTGAACATTGTTTAAGAGTAAGGACAAATTGCCAACAACAGGCAATTTTCTCACTGCAGACTAACCTCAAATGATTTCATTCCAAATACTTCAGTACACACAGAAGACAGCCAAGAAATCTTTAGATACTGATGACTGCAAGAGCGAAGATCAAGGTAAATTTCAGACAATATTAATAGGTAACCTTCATAGTACCATTACAGCACTACTGTCAAGAGATCCAGGTGCTGGCAAGGAAACTGTTAGCAAAAAATTCCTGTAGTTATATCTGAAACTTATCTCAGAGCAAGCCCTCAATAGTCTGTCTTTGCTTCCATGGGGCATTTATTAAGAAAATGTGTTTACTAAGGAAACACTGAACTTCTGAACCCGTTCTTACCAACCATCTTACAGGGTACAAAAGCATATGCTTCTGCTCTAAGACCTTGAGCTATGTATTGCTTTTTACTAATATTTTTCCATTCATCTCCTGAAGAGTTCAAATAAAAATAGGGGTTTTTTATTTTTCCCAATGTTAATTCAGTTCTCTGAGCCATCCTAACTTCCACCAATTTGTCTCCAGACAAATGAATTGACAAAAGTAATCTGAATTTTGATTTCTTTGTCCCTCCATGAAAGTCCGAGTTCTGTAAGCACACCAGTAGGCATTTAGTATTAGCCATTAAGTTACCTGTTAAGGTGGTCTGAGACTTGACCTTGATCTTCTCCCTTGTAGTCATCAGCATTTATAAATTCCTTGACTTTTATGTGCAATGAGGTATATGAAATCAAAATAATCTGGGGAGCATGTTCCTTGGTTTAACAAGACTAAGCTTCATACACGATTTGAGAAAGCTGAGAAGTGAGGCTTTTTGCTCTCAAGTCTCACTAGTTTGATTTCAACTGGGGCTAGGCTGAAAGCACAGCAGAACTAGCCCACTAACAACAACTTACGTTTTGAAGAGCTGGCTTCATGCAGTCAGCCCTGGAAATTCTCTCTTCTGCACCTGCCCATATGTTCTTAATTTGAGTGGAATACAAATTGTGTGCATGAGAGCCCTTTCAATCTGATCTGCAAGTGTAGCTGTGCTGGCCTCACATGGCTTCATTTATGTATTTATATAATATATATATAAATATTCATATATTCATATATTTAAATGTGCTCAGAATAATAAATACAACTCTCTGACATCTTTTGAATTGTGGGGTTTTTTGATCCAAGAAAATCAAAATGCCAAATACCCCTCTTTCATGGATGCTTGAAAATCCATACCAGAGGACAGTACTGAGATTGCTGGTATGCACAAGATCTTCATCACAAAAGACAACTATATATTGATCTGTATGTCTATAATAATACTCCAATGCAATAGAGATTTGGATGGCCAAGGAAGAAGTGTCTGGATTCCTGAAACCTGGGTGGCAACTGTAAAAGAAGAAAGAACAGACTTTGGGGGGGAGCACTGGGAACTGACAACTTTGATTCTTATTCCATTGGCTTAAACCTTTCTGTAAACTGCATAGACAAAGATCTCAGATTTAGCTTCCTGGCAGGGACTACAAAGTTGACAGCTATTACATGGCAATCATCGATAAACTGAGCAGGCCTAAGAACCAAAAATCTACATATATTATAGCAATAACCCTGTACCTCCTCACTGGCCTTACATTTTGCTGTTATATAAAAAAGTATTGTCAAGACTTGAAAGACAAGCTCTCTGTGTTAAGAACAAACAGAACTAAATCTGTATATGTGACATCAGTTTGGCTTCCTTGTGCTCATGAGCTTATTATTCTAGTGTGGTTTGGTAGGGTATCAGGGCTGTACACAAAGGAGGCAGTTGTCTATTGAATTCCTGACTCTTGCTATAGAAGTTGGAGAACAGAATTAATAAAACACTGAGTTGCTGGTCTTTAAGTTAAGGCAAATGAACACCACACAGGAGAGCAGACTTTCTATCTCTACCTCTGACAAAAAATGTTAGTTCTTAAGCAGAATTTTCAGAGCTGGTCAGTAATTAATCTTCATTACCTAAATATGGAGTTTGACTACTATTTTCTGAAAGTATAGGGAATTTGTAGCTGCAACTGACGTAAGTTTAGAGCTGTTGTTTAAGCAAAGATCTTCACAAAATACTGGTACTTGAGTAACCAAACGGATCAAGGAAAGTTAGGACATATGGATCTCAATATGCTACATATGAAAAATGAAGAAATGATTCCTAATACATATAAACTCATACACCAAATCAGGACTACTTATTCCAGAATAAACTGTCATGTAAAAAAGGTCTCACTCATGGCCTAATCACCATATTATAAAGAATCTACTTTAATGTCTGCACTTGTTCCAGATTAATTTTCACCAGTAAAAAAATTATTACTTGCAGCCTGCTTCTTGCCTCTGAATTGATAAATTCCTCATATGCCTTTCTGGTGTGTACATTACTACAGTACAAGAAGTAGAAGCTTGTTATTCTTCATTTTGTATACACAAGCAATTGCCTGACATACCTGGCATTTTATTTTGACTTTGGTTGCTTTCAAACAGGGCAATTGATATACAGTTAATGTATTAACATACAAACATATGTTTAAAATACTTTCTTATAATTTGATGTGTACTGCCATTGCTAAAATTACACTGTAGCAATTTGAGACCTGTGACAGGAAAGGTAGTTTCAAGGAAGATTCCTGCTCTCAGAACGCTGGCATTTCTGACAGAATGATTTTATTCATGCCTCTCAATCCAAAGGTGATTTTTATTGCTGTTGCTTTGAAAGCACAGCAAGTTAAATAAAAACATTTTCTCAAGGTCTTCACTTTGTGAAAAGTTGGCAAATTTATTTTGTCACTAATTTCAGGAGTATTTTTGTCTCCAGAAGCTAAACGTTTGGTTTTCCATGAGCTTAGTCCTCATTTAAAAATTCAATTTATTCAAGGAAACTGAATAAAGAAATAGAGATTTTAGTCAAAAAAACATGCAAATACCTATGCATTGATTCCATGTCCTATCTCCTATTAACATTTTGTTAACTACAGAGGAAGCTGTAATATGGCCTTCTGGAAGACAGAAAGGAAGCTAGGCTTTGCTAGTTTAACTAGTCGTAGAGCTACTTTAATTTGTGTTTATTGGTGTTCTTAAAGCAAAACTTACATCTTTCCCAGGGCAGGAGACAACACCTGTTATGCTAATGTAAATCCATATGAGTCTTGACTAGCTAGAAGGTTTGTCCCAACTAGAACATGCGGCATGTACATCCTGCCATTCTTTTCCTCTATGAAAGTATTAATTCATATTACTCTCCTTCATGCCTGGAAAGATCCAGCCACTGAGGCCTTGAGTAAGTTTTCTTGCTGATTATACTGTTTTCCCAGGATTTTCACTAAGCATCACTGTTTCAGCAAGCAACTTCTCTCTCACTCTGTCCATGGCCAGACCTAGAAATCTCTGCTCCTGTGTATCCTGGGTTTATCACTAAATGGCTACTGTTATTTTGGCAGTCACCTTTGTACAGCCACCGACTTTTAGAAAACTTGCAGGAACACAGTTACCTTTGAGATTTCTACCCATCTTTCAAAATGGGTTGAAATTGCTCAAGACATTGAAAAGTCTGACTAGGAGAGCATTTATATGGGCCTTTGAGAAAGTATGCTGGAATTACGCCTCCCAACCATGCTGGTGAGGGTACAGAACCTGTGCAAGGTTCAAAGTGGCTCCAGTTACAGGGTAAGCAGAGATACACAGTTGGCCCCTTTGAGAGCACATCTCCATTATAGTCCATCCATCAGGCCTGGACACATCCACTCCTGTGATTCTACAAGAAGTCTCTAACAAAACATTGGAATATATATGATTAATATTTACCTTAGACAGATATGTGTGAAAGAAAAAGCAACCAGTAAATGACTACAGAATTATTCCTGTCTTTTTCAAGTCCAAAAGAAGGTGATAACCAGGAATGGCAGAGGAGCAGAAAGTGAACCTTACTGGAAAGGCAGCAGGAGGCAGCTGTGCAAGGATAAAGAAAGAAGGCAGTCAAAAACACATGGGTATTTTTGGAGAGCTATGTGTTCCTGACATCTGCAAAAGATCAATATAAACCAGAGGCATGTTGAGGGAGAAAGATTAATGGCTTAAGGCAATGAAAAGGAATCTCTATTAAAATTTCTTTCAGACAAATTTTTAAGACTGATTCTGACCTTCACCTGCAGCATGGGACTAGCTGTTTTGCTGGGTCCTTAATGAATGCATATGGTTGACTGCAGACTCCTCCAAGAATGTGTATATATTGCTATCTGTATTTTTTTTATTGCAGAAGATTGGAGAAGATGCTGGAATAGATTTTTTTTTTTTTTACATTATTTTTAATACAAAACTGAGGACATTTCCTAAAAGTAAATACTACTCTTTTTCAGCTTTTTGCATTATTCCTATACTTTATTCCATTAGCTTTTCTTCCACATAATGAACCCAAGTGCCTCATGCTTGTTCTTTTTACTTCACAACAGTGATGGTTTCTTATGAGTCTTGGGTTTTTGGCTCTTACAGGATACTCCTTTTTCCCATTATAAAGTACCAGTGGAAAGAAGCACATATTTGGCAAAAGTGGATAAAAAAGTAAAACAAATAGTTGGTCAAGTATACTGTTAAAAAAGCTACCCTAGTTCCTGCTTGGAGGACTCCAAATTTTACTAACTTCAGAAAGAGATGTGCAGCAGAAGTTGGGTGGAATAAGAAGACTAACATTAAGTGAATTACTGTATTAGTGGTTAGTTTTTCCCTGTGTTGAACGTCATCTTTTCCTCCATCATTCAGAAGCAGCCCTGACAGCACCATAAACATTAGCCTTCTACAGACAGTGGGCTTACCTCAAACTGCACGACTTGTTTCCAACTGGTTTCAGCCAAAAGTTCCATTTCTTTGCATGTAATGACAGGTGAAGCTGAGCACGGGAGGTCCCACTGATGAATGGTTTTTTAGGGATCATTGTCATCAATATATCACACCAGATAATAACCACCCAGCTGATGAGAAGACACTGCAAAAAGCACCGAGCCTATTAGTAAACAGATCTTTGGAAAGCCACAATATAATTTTTATTTTAGTCTTAGACAGAAAACAGCAATTTGGATTGTTGTAAAGCACTTGGTATTATACCAAATAGGCACCTGTGAGCCCAAGGCTGTAAACATCAGTTTAATCCAGACTTAAAAATCCTGTGTGAATCTTCAGATGGCTCTAGGCTTTTAAAATTCTAGAACTGTTGCCCAAATGGAACAAAATTACTAGAAGGATGTAATAGTAAACCCAGTTCTCCTGTTTTTTGGAGGTTTTTTGGGTTTGGTTGGTGGGTTTGGTTTGGTTTATTGGTTGTTTTTTTGTTTGCTTGTTTTTTATTTTCTTTCCCCTTTTTTTTTTTTTTTAGGTCAGTAACTATTAAGATTCAGGACCATAATCAACGTTAATTGCATGTATTTGTTTTGGATAATTGCTTGGATGACTGTTTATCATACAGTAAACATTATCCTTAACCTGTTATGTTAGAGCTGACAATGATAAATGCAGACTGATTACTTTAAAGGAGTATTTATTTTCACCTCTTGCAGCTCATAGAGGTTAGTGATGGAACTAAAACCATGTGTTCTCTTTTCCCCTGCATTATCTCCTCATACAAAATTGCCAGTCATGCTTATATATTAAGGCAAACAAAAGAACCTATGGTTTTGATATCAAATAAAAAATATTAAGTGATTTAACAAATTCCATTAATGTTGCCTAAATTATGAGTATTTTGTACCATATTTGTTCTTTGTATTATTACTGACAGTAATGCAGAGGCTAAATGACACCATCCACACACAACACATTTGAAACTGAATTATGTCAAGTGTAATCACAGAAATATATACACAGCTTAGCATAAGAATATGATAATTTTGCACAGTAAATAGAAGTAGATGGAGTTATGTTATAAAAAAAATAAGATGTAAGCTTTCTTTCTGTCAAAGCCTTAGTTTGCTCTATGGAGTTAGATTCAAGTCCAGGGATTTTATCTTCATAGATCAGCAATGACCCGTAATTTGATCCATTCTTCCTAAAATGCAAATATTTTTCTGACTGGATCTACATTATTTAAATTCCAGACAATATTACTTGTTCAGCAATATGCTAAGCTCTTATTATAGCCTGAGCTAATAAGACAGATGATCTTGAAGATGAAAGAGGAGACAGTTAAAAAATCCATGACTGATTTCAGAGATGACCAGTGCTTAATTGATTGACACTCAGAAGGCAAGAAGAAAATAATATAAACCCTCATGATTGTAACTGAATAGAAAGTCTCTCAGATATTATAAAAAGAATCTTTAACATTGCTAATGACATATAAACAAAGAAGACTGGTGTGTTTGCATGCATTTACATGGATGCAAGCCTTATTTGTAAGGGAGACAAAGAAAAAGGGTAAATTTATTAAAAGATGCAACAGATATGCTCAAAAATTAAAGAGGATAGCTTATCCCCAGAATATATAGACTCAGCCATTTCAGTGATGTAATAAGTGACCTTGTCCTTCTCACATTACGTTCAAAAAGTATGCATAAATTACACAACAAAGCAGCAACAAAGCAATTTCTCAAAGGGTATTTAAAAGCAGTTTGAGAGTATTAGGATTGAGGTTTGTCTTGCTGTGTGGTCTTGCTCCTCTTTGTACATCACTAAGATACAGTTAATCAATACGAATTCAGTTATAAAATTGCTTCAGAGTGTAGCTTTTCAGAGCAAGACCTACGCACCTGAATGTTTTTCCTCACAAGGGGAAAAAGAAATAGGAACATTACACCAAAATCAGTTTTTACTGCAACACAAGGTTTCTGATTTCACCAGTCACTGTTACTGTGTCAACTTATTCTAATAAACTACTACAACAAAGGGGAAAAAAGCCTGCTGCATCACTGAGGAAAATGGATACTGAGATACAAAAAGGGAAAAAAAAAAGGCACAACATATTGTGTGATTACACAATAGGGTCATTGAGCCTAGAGTATGTTTTAGAATATGGAATTTAGTATTTTAAGGCAAATAAATTACTATGAAAGCCTTATTTCTGTTTTGTTGGTGTACTATTGCTTTCTTTATTTCCTGGAAATTACATTTTTTGGCAGTGTATAGTTTCAGTGAAATCTAGCAAATCGAGTAACACCAACACAATATTGTTTACAACCCCACCTAGCGGTCTTAAACCTCTAAAGTTTCCAAAGGATTTGTGTAGTTGACAGCCTGTATGTTTAGAATTCTCTGCTTATTTGGCGCTGGCTATAGTCTTTTTATTTTGAATTTATTGAAATTTCAATTAAAAACCAAATGCATTTTATTTACCCAGGCTTTGAAGTATCTCTTTTATAGCCATAATTATTTTACATATACGTAGCAATTTTCATTCTGAAGTGTCAAAATATTTTATAACTGGAACACAACAAGCCAAGATGTAAACTGCATATAAGGATCCTGTCACTCGGTACTAGAACTAGAACTCAACATCTATTTGACAATATATAGCAGCATTACAGACCATTTAAAACAAAGAGGAATAGTGTTAAATCTGAAAGTGCAAAAGGAAGACAGGAGCTCCTAGTTCTTAAATGAGAATATAAGGAGTACACAAGTATCACTATTTTAGCTCTTGCAAATAATGACCTAGAATATGTAATTATAAATGCCAAGGATCTTGATTTTATATCCAAACTGAGAAACAAATAGCCTATCACCTGTAGAACGCTGTCTCCCATTACAATACAGGATATTTGTACTTAAGCTCCTCAGAGGAAAGGGTGCCATCTGCTGAATTGCCATTGTACATAAGCAATTTATTTTCCAGGACAACTCGATAAGGAGAATCTTACATTTAGAAATCTTTAAGCACTTGCGTGTTAATCGTCTTTACATTGGTCTCTTGCACATATGGTTTAGGATTCAGTCTTTAAATACATGATCACCCTTTGCTAAGACCACCATCTATCTAGTGAGAAACAAGCTTTCCTTGTCTAGTGTCCTGTTTCCTGTCTACTTTACATGTTAATGGGGTTAAGATCATCCTTATTTTTAATTCCCCCCCCCATAGACCCTTTAATTTTTAAATGTCTTGGATTTGAAAATGTATATGTAAAAGTTATTTTTTTCATCCAGAAGAATAATTTGTTTCTGTGAAAACAAACCAATTATGCATATGTCTGATTATTAGTGGTAAAGGCAATAATGTTTTGAAAGGGATACTCTCATTTACTCATTTCATTGGTATTGAATATTTTTTACCTTTTTCTGCATGACAGCTTCCAATAACAAAACCAACCCTCCTCATTTTCTCATATATACAGTTTAGCCAATAGTGCGATGTAAGGACATTTCATATAACATATGAGAGGATTTCTCCAGAAGGAGACTGAACTTAATTTTTACCTCTCCTAGGCAAGGGGTCAGCTGACAACAAAAAGATGCAATTCTTTTATTATATACCTAGCTACTCTTATAGATCCAAGTCCTCGTTTGCATTTTTGATGACCTGACATTATTTAAGACTGATCAGGCATTTTTCTGTTTAGCCTAAATAGCACATTTCCTGAATTCATGACAGAGTATTTGCATTTGTTTTCTTAATTTAGTTCTTGTATTCCAGCATGAATATCTATGTTATACTTTCAAAGCAATTCACAAAGGCCTTATGCAAACTGAGAGTGCTGATGAGCTGCAGCTCAGTGTGAGCCAGTAGTGTGCCCTGGCAACTAAGAAGGTGAACTGCATCATGGGGTGGATGAAACACAGCAGAATCAGCTGGCCAGAGAGGTGATTATCCTGCTCTAGTCAACCTTGCTGTGGCCTCAGCTTAAATATTGTGTGCAGTGCTGGGCCCCACAGTTTAAGGAGGATGTTCTTGAATGTGTCCAGATGAGGGCAACAAAGCTGGTGACAGAGCTAAAAGCAATGTCCTGTGAGAAGTAGCTGAGGACTTCAGGCTTGCATAGTTTGGAGAAAAGGAGGCTGAGTGGTGACCTCACTGTTAGAGAATGGTGGAAGGGAGGTGCTGAGCTCTTCTCCCTGATATACAACGATAGGAAGCCTATGAACGGTTTAAAGCTGCGTCAAAGGACATTCAGACTGGACATTATGAAGCATTTCTTTATCAATAGGGTGGTTAAACCCTAGAACAGGCTTCCTAGAGAGGTGGTCGATGCCCCAAGCTTGGAAAATGCCCTTAATAACATGCTTTAGCTTGGTCAGCCCTGAATTGGTCAGTTGGTCGGACAGTTGGACTAGATGATCACTGCAGGTCTCTTCCAGTGGAAATATTCTATTCTGTTATATTCTATTCTGTTCTATTATATTCCATTCCATTCTATTCTATTATAAATCTTTTAGGAATTAGCTGTACAATATCTTTTGAAGATATCTACCATTTTATTATTACCTGGCTGATATTTTATCTCATCTGTTATTAAGTCCAATACTACTATGCAGAAGTTGGTAGATCAGAAAAAACACATCAGCTGTCATGAACTGACCATCCTGTTCGTTCTAGGGCAAAGGTATGTTAGCATCATCCACTGCTTCCCCATGCAGTCTTGAAAATACCTTAAAGGGAAACTCAACATAGGGGTGTGAATTTCTAGTTTGCTTAATCAAGTTTACATTCTGTAATACTTTCATTGTATAGCTGCCTTAAACTAGAAGAGCTTCACTGGCAAAAACCTGAACTTGTGGGCAATAAAAAATTCTTTCTTTCTGTCTATTTTGGTTAATGTGAAAGCCCATTATGTTGCAGGTACAGGGAGCTTCATCGGAAGGGAAACATGAAACAGAATTCTAAGTTGTTGCAACATAGATGAAAATGGGTAAAATAGCCCTGTAGTAAAACATATTTATTCTGAAACAGCTTCCATGATGAATTCTGTCTTCCCTGAAACACAAAATAAGCTATGTAATTTTGCTACCAGTAGATGTGATTGGCCTTTTATGCTACATAATACATTTACTGGGTGCTCTATAGGCAAGCAATATAAGCAGAAATGTCTTCAAGCCTTTTCATGCATGCGCATATGTCAAGTTCTTCTTATGTATATTTTCAGTTTAAAAAATTTTTAAATTATGATCACAATCACAAGTTAATCTTATGCAGCTTGACTTTCTTTGAAAACATTTAAGATGCCTTAGAATCCTTGATTTTTCTTGATCATAGATGTATTAGATGTATATTAATTAGAACAGTACATTTATACAAACACATTAAAAAAAGGAAATTAAACTGCTTTCTGATTTTTCGCAGGTCTTACTGAAAAAGAGAAATGCAGTAGACTTCTCAGTCTTTGCAAGACAAAAAAATTGCTGTAGTTAGTCTGATAGGGTGGCAAGAATCTCAAGGTAATCAGTGTGTAAAAAAAACAAGGCTACATTTCCAAACTAGTTGAAACTGCTATCTCAAAACTGTTTCCAGAGAAAATCAGTATGTTTTCAATAAACTATAAAACACACTTTTTAATATGTGGCAGTGGTGCCCAAGACCAAGTTCCTATTGCAAACTTATGAACACATTGCTAGTACAGCCAGTATTTCTGTATCAATAAAACTTTATACTTTGCTACCCTTAACCCCTAGCATTACAAAGATTTGTGTATGCTAACCTTTAGGGTCTGAGAGAAGTTCCATAATACACATAGCATATAAGGGCAGCTGCTTGATCATCAAGCTAGAGGTCTAAGTATGAACATCCCAGGCTGTAAGACATGATGAGGATGTCAGTAACATCTGTAAATACAAGTTTATTAGTAAATTGTCAGTTACATATACAAAGCTTATTATTTAAGTGAAGTCTGCAGGATCAAATACAGTATGTCAGTAATTACTCCACTAGCAGATACTAGATATTAGTTTTTACTAGAAGAGCATGAGAAGATGTCAATATGTGCACAGGTGTTCTGGTTTCAGCTGGGACAGAGTTAATTTTATTTCAAGTACAGTGTTGTGGTTTTGGCTTTAGTCTGAGAACAATGCTGGTAACACACCACTGTTTTAGTTGCTGCCAAGTAGTGCTTACCCTGATCAAGGACTTTTCAGTATCTCATGCCCTGCCAGTGAGAAGGGGCATGAGAAGCTGGGAGGAAGCACAGCCAGGACAACTCACCTGAACTAGGCAAAGATATATTCCATACCATAGATCATATAGAAACTGGGGAGAGTTGGTCATAAGGCACTGATCACTGCTCGGGAATGAGCTGGTCATCAGTCAGTGGGTGGTGAGCAATTGTATTGTGCATCACTTGTTTTTCTTGGGTCTTATTTCTCTCTTTGTTGTCTCCCTTTTAATTAAAAATATTATTATTATGTTATAATAATAATAATTTATTTAATTTCACTTATTAAACTGTTTTTATTGCAACCGAAGTTTTACCTTCTTTACTGATTCTCCTACCCACCCCACCAGGTGGGGGGATGTGAGCAGGCAGCTGCATGTACTTAGTTGCTGGGTGGGTTAAACCATGACAACAGGTCAAAACCAAAACATGTATCTGTGATTCATTGGAGGATATATGAACAACAAACAAACATGCAAACAAACCCAAAACATAATTTATATTCAGTTTTTAATAGATAAGATGATAAATATATTATGGTATATATTAAGTACTATTCCATTTCTGCAGCAGTGTGGGTAGGAATGTTTACACACATGTTTATAATAATAGTAAATGGGATAGGTCTGTTAATATGTATTAACTACAGTTTTTGTAACATTATTTACATCTGTAAATGGTCACAACTAAAAATGAAGTTATAAATTCTAAGTCTGAACTCATAAGGAGCTCCTGCAACCAAGGGGAAACTTCCTAGAAAAAAAGAAAAGATTATAACCTTTTCCTATCAGCCAGCTGATGCAAGACAAATACTATTCTGCAGTTCTTTTCTAGCAGTTGTCTGTGTCTGAATTTCAAACCCATTTGTATGCTGGTCTTTGTTAGGAGCAGTAAATTCTTCCCGGTTGCCAAGAAAACCTTATTTTGCAGTGATTTGTCTAGAGTTTCACATTGCACATCCCTCCTGTGCATAAAGGAAGTTAGAAATATTGCAGACAATCGTTTCTGGAGATCATGATCTCTGACCTTTATCTGCATTTAACAACAGCCTAAATTCCACATTTTGTTCAGCATAGTATTCACACAAAAGTCTTCTAAATAGGCCTCTACCAGCTGCTATTCAGTGTGTAAGAGCTGCTCCCATTGTAAAAGCCTTTTCTCCCACATTTCATTGTTTTAGGAGTAAAATGCTACTGGTTGCATTTTTAGATTTTTTATTCTTCACATCTTTAATGAGAAGTAAAAATGCTAATATTCTGCCAGGCATTTTCTTTCTATGACTTTCTGCCAAGTACAGCTAAATCAGCAGTCAAAACACTTAAGGTTTTTATGGTAACAATAATATGAATAGTGGTTCAAAAATGTGATTGTTTCACAAACATTTTAGTTCCCATGTACCTGACAAACATTTACAAAGAAAGCAGATACTCCTAGCTGTGATAATTTCTTATTTTCACACTTTGTGGCCAAACCCACCCCTGACTTCTTTAGGAAGCAATAAATTTGCTAGTAGTCCTAAACTCTAATAATGAAAACGTTAAGAAGTGCTAAATAACTATATTTAGAATATGATTTAAAATGTAAGACCTAATTTTTCTTATTCTGTCTTATGAATGGGATGTTATATATTTGTTATTCAGGCTATAAAGCTTGGATAAAATAATTCTTTACAACACAAAAAAATGTACAAAGCATCAAAATGGAAGCCTTTTATATTGTATTTGACATTTAAAATTAAGAAAGAAACAAAAATAAATTACATTACAGTATGGGAGACAAAAACATTCTTATTTTCCTGAAAAACAAATTATACAGTCAAGATGCATGATGAAATAAAAGAAGCCTGCATTTAATTATTCCTGCGTATTAGGTCCTGATTTCCAGGATGAACGTAGACCTCAGAGAGTAGCAGGTGACTCTAAATGGAACACAATAAGCAGTAAGCCCTGTATTCAGTAAAGACTGTATTTCTCCTAGGACTTTGGCCAAAAAAAATACCACCAAGAAAACGGCATCTGCAGGGGGGAAACATGCAACCTCACACATAACAGTGCACCCTGGATAGCCCTGCTATCCTCTCCCCTGTCTACCACTGGTCAGGCACTAGGTCAAATCATAGAATCATAGAATCATAGAATAGTTAGGGTTGGAAAGGACCTTCAGATCATCCAGTTCCAACCCTCCTGCCATAAGCAGGGACACCTCACACTAAACCATGTCACCCAAGGCTTCATCCAACCTGGCCTTGAACACTGCCAGGGATGGAGCACTCACAACCTCCCTGGACAACCCATTCCAGTGCCTCCCCAACTTTACAGTAAATAACTTCTTCCTTATATCCAATCTAAACCTCTCCTGTTTAAGTTCGAACCCGTTACCCCTTGTCCTGTCACTACAGTCCCTAATGAAGAGTCCCTCCCCAGCATCCCTATAGGCCCCCTTCAGATACTGGAAAGCTGCTATGAGGTCCCCAACTCTCTCAGCCTGTCTTTGTATGGGAGATGCTCCAGTTCCCTGATCATCCTCGTGGCCCTTCTCTGGACTTGTTCCAACAGCTCCATGTCCTTTTTATGTTGAGGACACCAGAACTGCACACAATACTCCAGGTGAGTTCTCACAAGAGTAGAGTAGAGGGGCAGGATCACCTCCTTCAACCTGCTGGTCACGCTAAATCTTTTAGGACCTCTCCAGATCACACACTTGTTATGGCATGCCAGAGAGGACAAAAATAATCTTTGAGATTGCATGTAAAAAGAAAGAAGGGAAGGTTATCAACAGCTGCCACTTCCTTTATGCATATGGATAAAGGCTAGATGTAGTACAGTAACTGGAACAGGAACTCTTCATTAGGGACAGTAGTGACAGGATAAGGGGTAATGGGTTAAAACTTAAACAGGGGAAGTTTAGATTGGATATAAGGAAGAAATCTTTTACTGTAAGGTTGGGGAGGCACTGGAATGGGTTGCCCAGCGAAGCTGTGAGTGCTCCATCCCAGGCAGTGTTCAAAGACAGGTTGGACGAAGCCTTGGGTGACATGGTTTAGTGTGAGGTGACCCTGCTTATGGCAGGGGGGTTGGAACTAGATGATCTTAAAGGTCCTTTCCAACCCTAACTATTCTGTGATTCTCTGATTCTATGAAAAGATGGACTTAACCACACACAGACAAAACAGAAGTTAGCTGTCTGGGTTTGTTTTGGTTTTTGTTTTTGTTTTTGTTTTGGTTTGGTTTGTTTTTGCTTTTCTGAGTCCTACTGCCAGGTGTACAAAACCAAATTCCACTTCAGCACCTAACTGTTTCTCTACATGGACCTGAGCAAAATTAGTTGCATTTTTGAGTTCAGCATTGTCCTGGGTTTAGCAGTGGCACTTTTTCTTCTTCATAATAACTGGTGCAGCACTATGTTTTTGAGTTTTGGCCTGGGAACAAAATTGGTAACAGGAATGTTTTTAGTTACTGCTCAAATATTTAGTCTGAGCAAGGACTTTGTGAGCCTCATGCTCTGCCAGAGAGGAGGGGAGGCCAGGAGGAGGCAGAGACAGGACACCTGACCCAAACTAGCCAAAGAGGTATTCCATACCATAGCACATCATGC
>NDXB01009878.1:2897-30375 GCA_002631895.1 Agapornis roseicollis
GGGGGGCAGGAAGGGGGGGGGGTTGAGTGGGTGAACGTGCTGCCTGGCTGGGTTCAAACTACAACACCAACCCAGGTCTAACTGGCATACCCTTCTCACTTTGTTCTATGGAGTTTTTTTCCACTTTGCAAGGACTGTTCAAATGCTCACTGAGAGAGGTGGGGGTGAGAAGGAACAGGCAGGTGGACACAGTGGTGGCTAGGGTAGCGTGCGTAGTTCATGTAGGTCACACCCAGGTCTTTATGTAGATCAATGCTTTGAATCCCAGTAAGAGTTACCTTCCAAGCTTAGTTGGTTGCATATGTTCAATGGTTTGAAATGTCATTGACAGAGGATAACATGGAGGTATCCAGGGATGCTCTTTTGTAGACTGCTTTTTTAAGGAATGCTCTTTTTAACACTGCTTTCCACTTCTGGTATGAAATTATCAGGGCTAGTGATACTACCACTTCTTGTCACTTACTAGGTAAATTACCAATTGCAGACTGAATGTATTCCTTGACATTAAGATTTACAAATTTCCACACCTAGTAACCTTTTTCTATCAGTTTATGTCTTTTCCCATTTAAATCATCATCACTGTTCACTTGACAGCTATGAACCTGGGGGCAAATGCCTTATCACTTTGTGATGTTGTTAGAGTAGAATGTCATGAAACATATCACAAACTCAGCAGGAAAAGGTGTCTAAAGGAGAGCTGGAGATGGGAATGTTAAAGTTAGAAAAGCAAGGCCATCTGCTGTTGCAGTTTTGCTGCTCTCCTTGGGGTCACTATGGGCACATCCTCTGGTGTGAAACCTATAGAAATGTGATGAAAATTAAGCTGAAGACACAGAACCAGCTGTGTTTCTGCAGAATGAAAGCCCTCTGATTTGTGTTGTGCCTTGTCCAAGGGAAGACTTGGGAACAAGTTTATGGGCCCTTCCCTTTCATTACCATTTTCTTTCTTAGAACGGTGTAATGGCTTTCTCTTCCCCATTGGCTCTGTCAGGGTGCAGCAAGGGCTGGGGAGCTGAGGGGGATTCTGGAAATCCTGGGACAGGGCTCATCCTACAGCATGGTGGGAGCCGGTCCTGGGGGAGGCTGATCAGGGCTTGCAGGGACTATTGGAATGACCTGGCAGACTCTTTGCTTAAGCAAGAGCAAATAGGAACCAGTTCAGGACTATTTTACTAGGTAAAAGGAGAACCAGACTTTAGTATCCTGGGAAATGGTGGAAAGCATGGATGGAAGCATTCACATTTCTTTAACTCAACTGACCCTGACTTCCTTTGAAAAGTTTTTAGGCAGCTATGAAATGTTTGGGTTTTTTTAATAAGAGCCTGAGCTTTTCCTGTGGCTGAAGAACAGCTTAATTGAGTTCAGCGTTGGTATGAGTCCCTTCCTATGGAAGAAGAGGAGAGACTTTTTAACAAGGTTCTAGTAAATTTCCCACCTTCATTTTGTGCTTCTTTCTTTGGCTTCAGATGCCACTCTCAGATTTTTATCTTTCTTATTTTCTTTGTTATGTGTTTATCTGAAACAAGTACAGTGGATTGTAATACTTCACAAAATGCTGCCTGCTCTCGAAAGGGCTGAAGTGGGTCAGCAGTGCTTGCAGAGATTGCCAGATTACAAATGGGCTGCACTGAAATATCTGGTATCTTTCTGCCTCTCCCTAAAGAAACTGCAAGACTAAAACCTAAGCTTTCTGTTTGATTTTTTTAGGGAGGGGCTTCTTTTTATACAAAAGTACAAAGAAGAAGGAAAAAAATGTCCTAACAGGACTTCTGTTAGAGAAGTGCCAGCAAGAATAGGGCAATGGCATGTGTTTCCAGGTTATGAGATGTTTAGTCTATCCCTTATTTACTACTAATATATATCAATAAGTATTAATTACCCTTAGCAGGTGTCTTTCACTGATGGTGAAGTAAGTTTTTAAAGTAATTGGGTTTGCAGATGTGAGCTTATTCAGAGCATCTCACCTCTGGGAATGAGCTGTCAGCTTTTGTTTAAATTAGGTGCCAAAGGAAAATGTTTTGGACTCTCTGCTGCTGTTTTTTCCAATGTGATTTGTGCCTGAATGTCTGCTTGCAGGAGGTAGTGGGGTTGTGAGTGGGGAGTACTGCAAGACAAGATGTGAATACACTGACAGAAAGGAAGGCAAAGCTTTCAGCAAGTCTGCCCAGGCAACTCCAGAGATGCCTCAAATTGCTAAAATTTCCTGAAAATGAAACTATTCACAACTTACATTTTCTCAAGTTTTTTTCCCCTCTGCCTTTGCCTTTTTGAATAAAGAATATTTTAAAATATTTTCATCAGAAGGAATACACAGCATAAAATGTGTTGATGCCTGCCTGGGAAATAACAAAATCCTTGTTTTCTTCAGTATTTTGAAGTGTGGAAAGATCCCATATTTGCAAATCAATGTATCAGTGCATTTCTACCGACATCTAAAACCCTTGGCAATACATGTAGAGCACCTTCTCAGGGACCACTCCTGAACTTTCCTTAGGCTCAAAATTTAAAGACATGCTTGCAGAGCAAGCCAGAAGCCCAGCATTCAGCAGATGGGCACACGGTGACTGTGGCAGTCACATTTATTCGCCTGGTGAGTAGATTTACACATCTGCCTTTCTAGAAGATGGATTGCTCTGGTGCTGCAGGAGTTATCCTCAGCTCTTCTGGGATGCAGTCATGACAAAGATCAGCTGCAGGAAGGTGATCTCTGCAACCTGAAACAGCAGATGGCGGGTGGTTTTTTTCTTGGTTTCCTGAAAAGATTAAACTTTATACAACCGTGCTACGTGCACGTGTCCATATCTTAACTGTTTAATACATAAGCAAACATGTCACAGTTATTCCATCTTCACAGGTTTCATGAATGTAGGCAGCCAGACAGAGGAGAGAAAGGAAAAGACTGCAGGATGATCTCTTCCTTACCAGATAATCCATACTGATGAAAGCCACAACACAGTAGATCATATAAAAACTTATCACTGCAATTGATAACACTTGAATAAACAGTGTTTTGGTAATATGATAGCTATGCAGCTTTTTTCTTAATGCAGTAAATGGGTTTCAAACTCATTAGACTATATATTAGCTCAAATAGTGGCTTACATTAAAAATAATGACATAAAAAGTAGCTACAAAATCTTGCCGTACATATCTATACTATAATCTTGCCATCATGAATTAAATGCTTCAGCAAGTTTGTGTGAACATTTAGAGATGATTTAATTCAGGAAAGCAAGATGTGGTTTTACCACAGCTGAAGGTAAGACTCTCTTCCCTAGTCTCACTCTAGATGGTTTACCTTCTTGGAGCTACTGATGTGCCATGTTCAGAGCTTGCTTCTCTGAGTAGTTACCTATCAGTCTTTCTCACTGAGGAGCTCATGTGGGCAACATTTAATTTAATGGCAATTAAACACAGATGAACCACATTTTGTTTCAGTATCAGCCTTTTGCTGAACAATGATAAACCTTCAATTCAAAAGAATTACTTAGAATTTACAGGATTTTATTAGTTTGTGATAAAAGTTTAAGAAATATAAACAAAATCTGGGATTTGCACTAAGGAATAAAACAAAAATTGTGCACCACAAGTTGATGAACCTCTAGTAGTTGTGAATTACAGCTGACTGACAGAGTTTCCATTTAAAGAGAACCTAAGACACTAAAAGCTTCTTCTAATGCATGTACACAGTTTATGAAAGAGCTGTGCACCTTACCTACCCACCAGTTCAGGCTTTGATTTTCTGTAAAGTGGGAATTGAAATTCTTCTGAGGCATAGTCTGGGAACTCCGTGCTTTACATGAAAGTGTAAGGAGTCTCTCTTAAACCTGCCAGAACACTACAAACTGTAGAGCTGGAAAGGCTAATCTTTGCTACCATGCCATGAGTATATGGGGCAATTCTTGAAAGAGGGACAGATGCAACTTCTTATCAGATTTCAGCTTTGGCTCTTTGTCCACATCTCAAGGGCAACATAGATTAGGAGACTGGTTAGTGAAAGTCAATTGGTATCAGGAAAAAGTGTTCCATGGCAGATCACTAGACTGAGTAACAGTATGGGATATGCAGACAAACAGCAGTCATGAATAAAACATGACTATCAAATCTCATCTCATGTTAGTAAGAGTAAGTGATTGGTTAGAGGAGTTTAAATTACATAAATATCATCTGTTTACTCACAGAAAAGTGTGAAATTGTACTTTGAGGAGGTTTGTGTTATGTGAAACATGTTTGAAATACTAAAAGGAGACAGTGCCTTATCTCCGCTAAAGACAGATTCTCCCTCTTCTGTCCCATGGCTGGTAAGACATGGAGTAATATAAACAGAATGATTTTCTAGTTTTAGTTCTGCTTCTAGCTTTTTCAGTAGGACCAGTTTTGAATCAGTGTCAGGAACTGACATATCTTTTCCCACCATTTCTGGCAATCCCTTAAGTGGCAAGATGTGGCACAGGACTTATTGTTAAGGGTTAATTATAACAATAAGCATATTGTTATTAATATAAGCAATCACAAACCTTGGTTCTAAAGCTGAACTTTGCCAAAGTTCAGGCAGAGAAACTAGGTGGTATGAATTCCCCTGGGATTATTCTTCATTCTAAATGCATCCTGTCTGCCATGCAATTATGCTCTTGCAATCCACATTCAAACCTGGTGGCTTTGGCTGGCATGCCAAGAAGCCTAGGATGAGATAAGGGTGTGGGCATTACAAGCTGAGACCTATGGACATTTCTGGACTTGAGACAAAATATCTTCCTAAGATGTATAATAAAACTTAGCAATATTGTGCTGGGACCTGCACTGCCTTTCCTTCCAAACTGTGGTGAGCTGGCAGAACCTTCTCACAAAGAACCAGCTGAGGAATGGAAAATTTATGGCAGATGCAGTTTGTTCTGAGGAAAGGAGGAAATACCTTGAGTTTGGGGTGAGGGTTTTATTTTGTTTTATTTCAGAAATACTTTATTCAATAAAATGCTGCATCAATATAGGAGCAAAATGTTTTAACTTTGGCAAAACAGCTCAACTACATTAAAGTGCAGCATAGTCAGAGATTAGGGTGTGATTTTGAAGTCTTTCTGTTTACATGTTTTAAAGTGCAAAACTATAAAAGTTGAAAAAGTCTTTCATATCACAAAGTTCTAGAGGGAAATATAAGTTCTAGCACATAAGCAATGAACTAAGCTCTGCTAGTAATGGACTGTCAGCAGAAGTATTTACGGAGGTAAATTCATTAAAGGTGTGAGAATTCACAGGTGTCTCTGAAGGGTTTTTTGATGCCTGCATTGGTCAGGCATTGGTGATGATAAATTATCTGAGATATATTAAGGACAGCTGAAATCAGTAAGTAGATTACTTTTCTGGGTTTGGTAGAAGGACATTGTGGTGTCTGGTCTGTGCTATACAGGGTGGATAAAGGAAAGCTTTGAGGAGTAGGTGCTAATGGAGGTCTGCATTACTGAGCACAAGTCTGGGACTCTGCCTGCTGAGGGCATTGAATGAATCAGTGCAGCTTCAGTCCTTTGCTAGGTAAGGATTCAGTGCTTATTTTCTTCTTTACATCTTTTATTAAATTCTCTTCTTTTTCTTGAGAGGTTAATATTTTCCCTCATCTGTAAAGTGTTTCTGCTGTTTGTCTGAGAGGTTATTGAAGTGACTTCCGATGTAGGCTTTATCTTCTGTGGCACAGAAAGAGATAAAAATACCAAAGATCTTCCAGGTTCTCTAATCTTTATTTAGCCTGTGTTTTATGAAACTTTATTTCACTTCAAAGTGTGCTGGGCTTACATAAGAACTGAACTGAGTGGTTTTAAAGAATAGTTATTTCTATAGCAGTAAAAAGATCTACTGATTTTCCTAGTGTGTTGAGCTGCATGTTCAGTGCTGTGAAGGTGAATACTTGACTAAGAACTCCATTAAGTTGGTGTTAATCTTTGGGTTTTCACAAGTGCAACATGTTGGTTTTGTCTGTATTTCAGCAAGCAAAGCTATAAATGTGTAAGTAAATGTTATGGCACTATTAAGACATAAAAGGATATGAATTTAACCAAATAGTAAACAGAGTTCTGTGGTTTGCCTCTTTTCATATAATTGTATGTGGAAACCAGTTGTGTAGTCATTCCAAATAAAATTCAGACATGTTGTATTTTAATGTGAAAACTGTGACTTTCTGCAGCCTTACTCTCAAGTTGCACATGTGTGTACAGTTGCTTCCTTCCAATCCCTCCAATAAGTTTGCGGTGTTTCTATTCAGAACCTAAGTTAATTTAAAGGATTAATTCTGTATTATTAAAAAAGTCTGTAAGTCTTGACTATAAACTCAAAAATTAAGCCCTATGGTTTTAAACAACGGCCAAATGTTTCGCATTTCAATCTTCAGACACAAAGAAGGATGTAGATTTTTTGAAAGAGTCCTGAGGAAGCATGAACATGCTCAGAGGGCTGGAGCAGCTCTCCTATGAAGCCAGGCTGAGAGAGTTGGGGTTGTTAAGTCTGGAGAAGAGAAGGCTCAGAGGAGATCTTATAGCAGCCTTCCAGTCCTAAAGGGGACCTATAAGAAATTTGAAGAGGGAACTTTTATAAGGGTTGTAGGGATAGAACAAGGGAGCAGGCTTTAAACTGAAAGAGGAGAGATTTAGGTCAGATATCAGGAGGAAATTCTTCACTGTGAGGGTGATGAGGCCCCAGCCAAAGTTGTCCAGAGAAGCTGTGGCTATCCCATCCCTGGTACTGATCAAGATCAGGTTGGATGGGACTTTGAGCAACCTGGTTTTGTGGAAGGTGTCCCTGCCTGTGGCAGGGGTGTTGGAACTGGATGAGTTTTAAGGCCCTTTCCAGCCCAAACCATTCTGTGAAATAATCAAAGCTGTCATTTAGCACAGCAAAGTTTTAGTGTCAAACTGTGAGGCTCAGCCACAGTCAGATTGATGCACAGGGTTGTGAGGTCTCTCATTTTGTGTGATGATGAGTTTGATGTAGATGTAGTGACTATTAGTTTCTTTTTAACATACAGCACAAACTCTTGCTAGTGCTGTAGGTGAGGTAAAAGTGGTATGAAATAATGGAGCTTTTTTTAGCTTGTTGTTGTGTCTGTGCTGCTAAGGGCTTGAATGCAGAAACTAGAAGGAGAGGTTATGGGCTGTTGGGCTGGCCTGATGTTACACAGGTGGATCAGGTGAGGCTAAATGATGGGCTGCCTACATGAGAGGTGACCCTGAGGTTTGCTCAAGCAGCTTGTGATGAGTTTGAGCAAATTACTTCACATGCTTGCTTGGATAAAGACTGTCTTGGAACACCGAGATGTAGGGGCACACTAAAAACAAACACTTGGGAGAAATCTGTTTGAGACAGTTGCATGAAGTGTAAATGACTTGGGGAACTGGAGGATCTATAGGTGATTTTGTGTGGTGTTCTTTCAAGACTTCTGCCAAACCTGTTTAATTTTGTAATTCCTTTGCCCTACTGCAAACAGCTCAAGAGGGGAGTAACAACAGTTTCCTTGAAATGTGATAGTCTGAAATGCTGAAGGTGACAGTTGAAACACATAACATGAAAGCTATGCCACCTCTCCATCTATGCCTTCTCTGCCACCTTTCTCATAAAGTGTTGTAAGAACTGAATTGCAAAAATACAAACAGCTAAGAGCAGGAATTAAAACTTTGGGCAGGTTGGGCAAAAGGGCAGCTCTATCTGTAAGTCAGCTATACCAAATAAGGCACTGGTTTCTGTCAGTGTGTCCCCTGTCACTATGAAATTAGGTATTTCTAGTCAGAATCTCAACTTAATTAGCTGTGTTTCCATCATGACACCCATGGATGATACTTTAAGCAGATGGCTAAAGCAAAACCTGCTGAGACATGAAGTGGTACAAAAAGAAAGAAATATGGCCAAGAGCTGTACATGTGTTTCCTGAAATACCTGCCTCCACATGAAGGGACAGAGCTAGATTTGACAAAGGTGTTTTTGCCTGCAGGTTGCATATGTGTGTGCAAAAGGCTTTGTTGCTGGACTATATCTGCCTTAGCTCTGTCATTATAGAATCATAGAATAGTTAGGGTTGGAAAGGATCTTGAGATCATCTAGTTCCAACCCCCCTGCCATAAGCAGGGACACCTCACACTAAACCATGCCACCCAATGCTTCATCTAACCTGGCCATTAAATGTAGTAAAAGTTGTTTTGTAGAAGCTTATATTTATTCATATCAGTTTTAGCAAGAATAAAATATTTGGAAGCCCTGAGGTATACAGGGTCTTGACCAACTTTACCTATGCCCTCTGAAGCTGGCAGCAGCCAAAGAGTATGCATGCAGGAAATTGCACAGAGTATAGCTGTGCTACCAGATTGGTTAGGGTGATATAGCAGTGCTGTGAGACTTGGATAAAATGAAGTTTAATGTTTTTGTGCTTGTGTGCTTGACATCTGAGAAGACGCAGGGTGTCTTGCTTAAGCACTAGCTGTAAGTCCTTGCTGCTGAGATGTGGAGGTGAGCCTCCTGTAGATCCTCTTTAGTGGTTAAAACGCAGATCAGTAGGACCTCAAATGTAATGATGGGTAATTGGGAAGCATTAGTGTAACATGGGCTGATGGCATTGTGAATCAACATGATTATGAAGCTTATTGTACAGAGGCTAATTTCCATGGGTAGAAAGAGGTGGGCAATAGAAATGCTTTTGGACATGGTTTAAAGGGACCAGAGTTTAAAGGGAAATACAATTTTTCTACTTGAATACTGCTTAACTTAGGCATCCTGGAACAGTACTAAATATCACTTGGTAGCCTTAATTTTGAGTTAATAGAGCTGTTTGTCTAAGCATTTTGCAGGAGAAAGTGCTGTAAAATGGAAGATCTTATACACCTGTAAGAAAATACATCCATTAAATCATTGTTGTGTTCATTAAACTACAACAGTGACTATGTTGTGATTTTTATGTGATTCTTAAATATCCCACCTTGCTCATGCATACTCCCACCTTAAATGGAAGGAGCTGACAATTTCTCTCCTCCATATTCTGTCAATAATACAGTGTTATGTTAAGACTACACTGAACTGCTATGCCTGGCTGGTCCTGAGTGCTGTCCTCTCATTCTTGACAGCTGGAGAATTTTATACGTAAGCACAATGCATTTTAGGTGCAGTTGCAATTCAGGTACTGGATGTTTGGTCTGTATAGACAAAACTTCCATCTCTGAAGTGTTAACAGATTAGCCAAGATGAAACACTGTGTTTTCTTTGGAAGTAACAGTGGAGGCTGGTAGTTTAGCAGAGCTCTTCAAGGCCTATGTGGCTTAGCTTTAGATGATGAATCTGAGTAGCAAGCAAATTAAGGTTAGGAAAGGTGCTAAGTGTCTGTCTTTAGACATTGCTATGCTTGTAGTGGCTTTGTGCTGACGCAAAAAGCTGATGCAGTGCACCTGCAAATGGAAAGGGATTAGGGCAAATGGGTTCCTTCACCACCTGAGTATTGCTTCCTTTTGTATAGGCTTCTGGCTGCTAGGGAAGGTTGCCCTCTCCCCCCCAGCTCATCTCTCCACTCCTCCTCAGGTATCCTTTTTGTTCTGATGTGCCATTAAAACAATTGTTAAAGTCACCATTTTCTCCAAACCAGAATTCTTGTTGCTGTGGCTGGTGTTGTTTTAGCATTTGAGACTGTTTTCTTGAGACAGTTTGTTAAGTGTCTTCCTCTCATAACAAACAGACCTAGCAAGGAAACAATTTTTTAAACTCTTACTATTAAAAAATTAATAACCTAGAAAAGTTGTTGGTCAACAACCAGGAAACAGTGGAACTGGACTACTGGAAAATTATTACAAGCCAATTTCAAACCCGTAATTTGCACTTGGGTAACAAACAAGGTATCTTTTCAAAAAGATGAAAAGCATAAATGTGTCAAATCTGCATAACAGCAAAATAAAACCACTTCATAGCGTTTGGGGGAAGACTTTAATAGCCTCTAATTTGGATGTTCTGAATAATTTAGGTTTAGAAGTGCAGCCAGATGAGAAATTCATCATCCTGGATTTAGGATATGTGCAATGATTATCCAAACGGGTTGATATCACCAATATAAATATAAGTGAAGGGTGGTGTGGCTTTTTGTTCTGGTTTTCTTTTTTGATATCAATATGGAATTAGCTGCTTCTATTTTCCACATAACTAGGGTTATTTTCCTATTAATTTATGCAGTGAAATCCATTCACCTTGCTCTAGAAGTCCATGTACTATCCTGTTCATATACTCTTCAGGATCACAAGGTATTGCTCAAGACCAGGTTCAAAATGAAATGGGTGAAATTAACAGATAACAGAAAAAAAGTGTTTTCTAGTTTTGTTGTTTGTCTATGACAAGACAGCTCTCCTTATTGAACCTCACTGACTAATTTGCCAGATTTAATGGAGAATTATGTTCTCGGTATGTTACATGATCCAATTAGCTCAGTCACTCTCATTTCTTGAGAAAATAAGTCTGACTAATTCCTTTGTTGTTCTTGAGATTTTTACAAGTAGTTTAACATCTCATAAAGATTAATGTCTCAGAAATGTCATTTTGTTCTTTGCTCCAATCTGATAACTACTCTTTCTCGTTTTGTGGCAAGGGTGAATTAGTGAATTTCAGTTAATGCTGTAATCTGTCTTCCTGGGTACAGATTTGCTTTTGAGCACTTTCTTTTAAGCTTGAAGATTTTAATGGTAGTAAATATTACTGTTGAAGGAACCCAAATTCAACCATAGAATTTATTTGTGTAGAATACTCCATTGATTTGACCCGTTCATTAAATCTGAAATATTTCAGGTATATCCCACTGGATTTTGAAGCCTTGCCAAACTGCCATGCTCTTAGAAGATTTTCGTGATGCAGTTATCTTGTTTCTTGATTTGGGGTTTTTTGGTTTTGGCAAAATCTAAAATGCTAAGATGAAGTAGAACTTATTCATGAACTGGCTTTAGGTATTCAAGATATAAATCATTGAAATGTTCACTGCATTGAAGTAAGTTTGACTATTTTGGCCTAGGCACTAACTTCAGGTGCTTTAAAGTTCTTTTGTCATTCTTAATTCTTGAAAGAGTGTTTTGAGTTTTTAAAATGTACATTTTTGTGTATAAAATCTGACATCTGTCCCTCAAGACAATACTTTATATATACACACATGTATATTATGGCTTCCTTTAAAGACATCTGAATAATTTCAGAAAATCCTCAGTTTTTTTGATCACTTGATATGGATGAAAACATAAATAGAAAAAGAAGCAGATGTTGCCTAGGTAACTGCAGTATTCACGGCTCTGATTCTAAATGATATTTGACCCTACTGTTGCTACATATTTATTTATACTTCCAATTATATCTTAAAATAAGCATTTATGGGTTTGTTTTGTTTTTTACATCGTTATCTTGACCTTTCTGCCTATGTTGTCTTTTCTTCATCTGGATGCCCATATGCACCTAACTGCATAACAGGAGTCCTTAGAATGCTGATGAGCTAAAGGTGGAAACCTTTAGGTGCCTTCAAATGTGCTGGTGGGGTGGAAGCAGACAGATCATCATCATTATAAATTTCTGGATATTGCATACTAATGTATGAATTTAATATATGCATGGTTTTGCTCAGGATTGTTAGAGAATTAAGCAGATTTTTTTAAAAAAATTGTTACTAAACACAGAATTAAGTAGGAAGTGGAGTTATATTGATTGCATTTCCTCTTGGGATGAAGCTGCTCAGATTCATATCTAGTAACCCCTTTTTTGACTCTTTTTGTCTGTAAATGAGTACTACCTAACTGTACTCATTTCTCATTTCAAGTGCTAGCACCATTTGCAATGTAGCAGGAGAAAAAGCTATGAACTTTATCAGCTGTGTGAGGTAGGAGTATGAGGCATGAGAAGTCCTCCTAGTGCTCCTAGGAAGGGTTTGGCACTCTGGTCTTGTGTGTAAGTGCAGCAGGCTGTTGGGTCTGGGGTGAGGGGGAAAAGCTCTGGCAGTGCTGCTGTGAAGGCTTTGTTTATTTGAGCTATTTAAGCCAAACTTGAGCTCCTCAAAAAAATCATATTTAAAGTGAGCAAGAAAATATGTTTGGGGGAACATTTCACTGAGGTGAAAGGGGAAAAAACTGCTGCTGTGACTTATACCATTGTAACTTCTCAAATGCAGAGCAGGTCAGCCTGCTAATGCAGAGGGTGTATATGTGTATTTTTAATACCAACCAAGTGCTCAAGTTTTATAAATTGAATATATAAGTAATTCAATAGAAGGTGTTATATTTTGCTTGAAATGTTGGTAATCCATATTTTTACAATGCATGTTCCCTGTATATTGCTGACTGAAGTGCACTAATTTTTCTGCTTTGATTATACCCTGTATGTAAATTACCTGCTTAGAACCATTCAGCTCTGCTTTGTCACTAAAGAACTTCCCATCACCTGTATTTTATGTCCATGTATGTCATAGATAATACCGGGGGGGATGGGGAGGAGGTCAGGTCTATCCTGTATTGCAGTTGTACCTCTATGAGATACAGTGAGCTTTCAATACCTACAGTATATCTGAGAATCCCACCAGTGGAATTCTTCCCACCACGGCAGCAGCACCATGCCTCTCTGCCAAGAGACTTGTCCTGCTGCCTTTTAAGCTGCAATGTCTCTAATATTTTTACCATCTGAGGGAGTTTATGCCTCAGAATAAAGTTCTCAACAATCACAGACTGGAGTGTTTATTAGTTCTGCATGTACCTGGTCTGCAGATCAGGCAAAAATTGCAGTTTGTCCTTAGGCACTCTTCATCCGAAATGGCCTTATGATGCCTGATGAATTCTGTGCAAGTAACACGACTGGACTGTACTTCATTTACATTAACATAATGATGTAAAGTAAAATTAAAGTTACTGCCTTGTACTCAATATATAATATCTCAATTTAACTGAATATGAAAACAATCTGGGTGTTTCATGAAAATTGCTAAAGTAAAAAAATAAGTCCCAATAGAACTGGGAACATGGCTATAATAGTTGGCAGTTTTGCACAGGAGTAGCTGATGAAATGGTTTCTCTAATTTTAAATTTAATCATCACAGAACTTCAATTGGGTCTTATTTGGGAAGGTTCTTTTAATTGTAAACTAAGGGAAATTTTGGTAGTCTTAAAATGAGTGAGGAAATAAGATTCTTCCTTTTTCTTTCATACCAGAAATAGCTCTATCTCCTATCCTCAGGGACTTCCGCTTCATATCTCCTGTACATCAGGAGAAAGTGATGAGATGGTAGAAAATGAAGGACCTGAAAGGCTGGGACCGTACACCTAGGTAAAATGATGACCTCATGACACTTACTGGTGTCCAGAGCTCATTCTCTTGGTTGTCCCTTTCCCCAGCATCAAGCCCTGTTATTTTCAGGCATTCTTAAACCTGGGACCCCTGTATATATGAGGCAATGCTTTTTTGCCTGCCAGTAGCAAGCACAAGGTGCAGACTTGCAAGCCTTTGGACTCTAGATGTCTCTAGCAGAGGGTCTCTGCAGTGATATGTATCTTCTTTTCCTGTGGAAGGTGTTTTCTATAATTTTATAACCTATTAGCTCAACTCACATGCCAATGAAGTGATTTACTACCATAACTCTGGATTTTAGCCCTGTTGAGTAAGTGCATCTCTCAGCCAAGTAGCATCTATTTATAACATGATGGTTCAATTTTCTCTTGGCCTGGAATTTCTATTCTGTCTTCTCCAATTTATATCCAGTGTTTTCTGAATTGTGCATTATTCACAATCCTATGTTTAATCAGTCTGAAACTAACCTTTAAAATCTATTGCTTCACTGCCCTGAGAAGGAATAGCAATGTTAATCCCAATCAGGAGACAGTAGTTATTTATTGGTGTCTTCAGTCTTGTTTGACCTGAGAGAGCAAAGAAAGCAGGGTGAAAGCAGGGCTCTGGTCCTTCAAGATGTTACTAGGAGCTTTGCAAACCATCTTGATATTGGTGGTCTCCTTAAACAAGTAGGTACTTTGTTATACCTTCCCCAAGATAAGCTTTTGCCTTTCATGCTGCTTCCATGCTGCTAATGTGCTTTCAGAAGATTATGGTGATATGATGGTATTGACATGAGAAAGTGGAACTCTGTATGGGAAAAATTCCAGCATTTTGCCACTTTGTCAATATTTTCCATTCTTAACCTTATCAGAAATTTTTAACCACCTCTGCTTCTTTTTTATGTAGGAGATAATAGGATGAAGAGCCAATATGCAGAGTGATTACCATTATATATGAATACTCTTTTGTTCTTTTAGTTCACTCTAAAATACTTTTTAAAGGGCTTTGTGACTCAATAAATAAGTCATAAGAACATCACAACACAAAAATTCCATGTTTGTACATATCTATGAAAGCTAACATTAAAAGAAGTTATTGTCTGGTACCTAAAAATAGTAGGTTATAAAGTATCAATTCCACTGAGATCTAAGTCATTTGTCATATTGCTGCTCCAGACTCCTTTCTTTTCAGCTCCCTCCTACACATCTCATTATTTTAAATCTTAAGTCCTTGCAATAAGACTTAACTCTTTGATATGACTCTCTCAAAGAAAAATAGACCATAAGACACAAACTGGAAAATAAAGCGCAAAATGATACAGTAGACAGTAGATTAGTACTATCAAAGGTAAGTAAAGTACTGGTGTCAAAACTTGCTTGAGTAGTTACTCTGAGTTAATAGGAAGTTGTGAGAAGTTTCCTGACCAGTACAACAGACAGATTTTTTTCACCAGACTTCTGGCTCTCTCTTCCCTGAGAAATTAAGGGGGATGTTATGCTTCTGTATGCTATGTGGGGTGAGGTGAATAAAGTTTCTGTTGTGTGGACAATGGACACTATCTAGTAGCTCTGTTCAAGCAGAATGTAGTGAAGCTGGCTATGAAGTTGGCATCTGTGATGTGAGTTACTCTTTTGAAGGCCTGCTTTATCACAACAGAACATCATTTGCTAGTATTCTGTGTTAATTAGCCATGGTGAGTTTAGACCCGGCTGCAGTAGAAGTGATGTGGAAATGAAGTAATATGTCAACCATGACTTCATCTCTAATTCCTTACTATTGTAATTAATTCATACTCCAAGGTATAGATGATCTTGAGGTCTTTCCAACCTTAACTATTCTATGATTCTATGATATACTCTGATTGTGGTTACTTCTCATCTGTACTAAAGCCAGCTCTTTGTATCTACTCTGATTTCACCTGTTGATCACTTGTCTGTTTGGATGATAATCTGTCTTATTGTTTCATGTCTATACCAGCCAGATTTTTCACAACATTAAATTATTTCTTTTGCTTTCTCAGTTGTCAGGTTCAGTCATCTGTTCTTCCACATATCTCCTGCTCTCTTCTGTCTGTTGGTGGAGCTGCTCTTACATTACATGGGGCAAAACAAGCTGCCATTATTTTTGCCGTTCTTAGCTCTCCTGCTGCATTTTGTTAGCTCTGAGCTATAGATTATTTACTTCTGTTGTTATTATTAGTTTTATGTTTCCAAGGAAACAATAGTTAAACTCAGAAGAATATGACAAAATTCATAATTTCACTTCAGTCTTTTCATTTAAAGTAGGCCTGAAAATCAGTCTTTTCAGAAGGCAGTGAAGTTAAAATTTTCTGCTGTTTTTCCTCCTCATTTTGGTGGATTGTATTACTTAATAGCCCATTAACTGGAGAGTTCCCTGAAGAATCTGAGAGTGTCAAAACCTGAAATATTAAGCTTTGTCTTAAAACTCTTTTTGCCTTTGCTGTCTGTGATCCATATAATGAAAGGTCTCTGAAGTTTTGCCCTGGAGAAACTATTAATGGAGTTGTGGTTGCTGTTTTATACAATGAACTTTCCCCTTTGTTCTTAAAAGGCATCTTTTTATCTGGTTTTTGTTTGGTTGTTGTTTTTTTGTTTGGTTTGTTTTTTGTTTGTCTTGGTGTTGATTTGTCTTGGCTTTGGTTTGGGGGTTTGTTTTGTTTGTCTTGGTGTTGGTTTGGGGGTTTTGTTTTATTATTGTTGGCTTTTTTTTTCCCCCCTCAGTCCTTCATAAATAAAGGATGATGCTGTCTGCATTCTATGCTGTATAGATAACTGGACTTGATGCTAGTAGAGGACAGTGTCTATAGTGCATCTTCCACAGGTTAGATGTCAACTGCTATAAGCCCAGCTCTGTCAATAAATGCAATTATACTCTGCTGTTGATGCCAGCAGTGAAGGCATGTACCTGAGTAACTTCTCATTCTCTTTCACAAGTGAACTAATGGCTATTGAAAAGTAGTCTATCTCTACACAGCAAGGGAAAAGCTTCCAGCTTTATGGTTACATATATAAAGCTGTAACCTATTGTCTCCTGAAATAGTTCTCTTAACTATGATGTTATCCTGCTCCTAGTGGCTGTTTTGACACAGGAATCTTTTTTTTTTTTTCCTTTTTTTCGACTGTTTTGCCTTTAAATCTAATAAAAAAAATTGATGCTGAAATGCAATGTCACACTTGCCACTTCAGGTACCTGTCAGACAGCTACAGTCATCTGGAATGTTTCAGGATGCACCCTCTGATTAGTTGCACTTGGAGGCTCAGACTGTATTAGCAAAATGCTGATTGTTGGATGGGAATGGGAAGTGCATTTAGGATTTTCATTATCTGTGTCATCAGACAAGAGCTTAATGCTTGAGTTCAGAGGTAGAAAAGGATCATGTTATGCTTGTCATTGTCTTGACAAATACTCCTTACTAAATGCTTCTCTGCTTCCTGTCTGGAGTTCTGAAGACAAACACAGAATGTTTCTGTTGCTGAAAATAACCAGTGAAATACAATAGATTTACACAGCTGAGCTGAACAAATGGTTCAGCCATTGTATCCCTTCCAACCATCCAGAAAAAACTGCTTTGGAAACATATTGGGAAAATGAGTCAAATCTATATAAAGAATTTGAAAAGAAAAAAAGAAAGGATTATAGCCTACAGTCTTCCCTCCCTCCCCCAAGACTTGACTTGGTGATGCTTGGGAAGTTCTATGAAATGGTACATTTTCCAGCCTCAGATGTGAAGACCTGCTTGGCAAGGGGGGTTGGATGTGGCCTGTGCTCTTTTTTTCCCTGTTTGAGGGGATAGGCTGTCCATGTCTATTATGCTTTGGAGTTTACACAATGAGAATATAAGGTATACCAGGGTTTCATCAAGACAATGATTTTAAGGAACAGCTTTGGCTCAAACACCATAGCATTAAAAATAGATATAATCAGTAACAATGCTGTTTAGAAACAAATGAACAAAAAATATCAAATGTAATCTACCACAATATTGTACAGTTTAATTTAGAAATTTAGACTGTTTTCAGGTTTTAAACATATTCCAAGTAGTTGGTCTCTGGCAAGGCTGGAGTCTGGCAAACTAAAATGACTGGCATTAAACTTATAAATTTTTTAGGATTAACTTGAAAAAGAAGTCATAAGTGAAAAGTGGAATGAGCAGTTTTAACTTCAGAATCAACCTTTTCACCTATACAGTACTGGAAAAACACCTGACAAAATATTTCACCCTAGTTTGCAATAAGGCTCTCGTTTATTCAAGTGAAGAACCCGAAATGATGATGGAGCAGAAGAAGTAAAGTTCTCAGGGGATTAATTAGTAATTAAAGTTAATCTGTGCTGCCTGAATAAGATGAATTTATTCTAAGTTATTTTCTGCTCTGTTGGGATTTTTCTCTTAGAAGCTACAGCTATAATAATTAGTGGTATTTGTTGATATTATGCCTGGATATCTGGTCCAGATATGCACTATTCCGTTCTACTCACTGGAATCCTTTTCTGGTTCAAATGTGCTTTTTTTTTTCCTGCTGTCTCTAACCATGAAATTAATTGATGACCACAAAGTCTGTTGCACAGGGCTATTACTGAGTGACTTTTTCAATTAAGTCAGATACAGCTGAGGCAGCTGGAACACCATTTATTTCTTAAACTTTTGCCTGCGAAGAAATTGATTTTTTTCTAGCTGTAGTCTTAGAGAATTTCAGCATGGATGTGTATCTTTAGCATTTTAAGGATATATAAATATGTTTATTAGAAACAATGACAGCAACAAAACCTAAACCAAACTGAGCAAACAAACCAACACAATACTAAGCCAAACAGCAAAGCAATAAACTCTGAAGGCTTGAAAACAGTTTGCTCCCCCTAGTAAAAAAATCCTGGGAGAGTCTATTTAAAGCATAAGTTGTAAACTTTAGAGTTAGCTTTCATATTATTCATCTCTTTCATATTTTTTGTTCAAAAAGTAGCTTGTTACATGAGTTCTTTCTGTTTTGCTTGCTTGATTTATATTTCACTTTCAGCATTTTCTACAAGAGAATGCTCTGGCCTTTGCCTCTGAGTTTTGTGCATGCACGTGAAGAGCAGTTAATTCTTAAGTTATAAAACTTCCCTTCTTTTAAAAGAGGGATGTAGACATTAACTTCATGTAGATGGTATCCCATTGAAATAGGAAGCATCAAATATAAAGAATAATGTATGTACCAACAAGGCAGAGCAAGTCTCATGTCCTCTGACTTTCTCCTGAGTTGTCTGATAACAGTGTTATTTCTGGGGGAAGGCTAATAGAGGCAAGCAGGTCTTGCTCACAGATGTGAAACTAGTTGGATTATTCAAGTCCCTTCACAGGGAGCTGTAGAATAGCAAGTTGATCACAGGAAGAATATTGTACCATTATTATTCAGGCTTTAAAATTGGCATGGAAAAGACTATAATCACTGTTTTGATGCTCCAACTCTTGTGTGTACATGGGAGGTTTTTAAAATTCCTTTATTTTATTGTTTGGGTGGTTGTTGTGGTGGTGGTTATGGTTTGTTGATTGTGTCTGTTGTTCGAAATGTAGCAATAATTCAGGATCTCATTTGCCTGTGATTGTCACACATCAGCCTTACCGGCATTGGTCAGTCCATGTGTCCTGAGGCACTAGCAGGTGTAATGTGTGATAGAAAACTGTTTTACTGATTTCCTGTTCCACAAAACATAGGTCTTACTGCTGTGCAACATATGATGTTTAGTTGGCTATAAAGACAAGTTTAGGATGTTAACATTTATAAAATCATGATTTAAAGTGCACTGATTTTTTTTTTCCCTTTTCTCTTATATTTTTGGAAAAGACTGTAATCCCTTTTCTTTAGCATTTGTCCTCACCTAATGAGACTCAAACATATGTTCTATCTGTATTTCTGATCTCTCCTATGCTACTGTAACTCCACTGACTACAAAGGGTGGAGAGGTCATGGGGGTGTTATGTGATTAGAACTTCTGAAACTGAAACAGTACTTCTGCCTCTAAAATAGTGCATCCAACAATTAAACCACCCCAAATTAACACCACTTGAAGCAATACATTTGTCTTCTTGGTAAACTCATTTCTGTGCAGAGCAAGTGGGCAGTGTCTCTGCACTGCTGATGTCTTTCATATGCTTGCTCAAGTATGAATGCATTGCTTTGGATACTGTTTCTTGAAATAGGCATATTTATGATGTGTCCTTTTGTCTCCTGTCATTAAGGAGTTGCATCCTCAAAGATAGTCTGCTTATTTCCTTTGTGCAGCTATTGCATAGACCTTTGGTAATCACTGATTACAGCAGGGAACATGGGGTGGCTGGGTTGGCTAAGTTGAGGCCAGCAGAAAACAGAAAAAAACGTATTCCCAGACCCCAGTATGGAGCATAACTTTGCAGCCTATGGAACTCAGCTGGCTGCAGAGATGTCTTCACCAATTGAGATGCAGAAATTTCTGGTGTATAGAGTGACATAAGAGCCCTATAAACTGTCCAGGCTGCTTAAAGGTTCATTTGCTTTCCATAGCTTTGAGGTTTATTTTATACAGCACACTGATGTTGTGTATGTTCAGCACAGCCTCCTAACCAGACACAGTGAAGAAGAATGGAGTTGAAGTTCATGTGGGAGGAGAACAGCATGTTCAGAGTACTTGATTTTGTTAGTGCCTATTATACAGGTTGGCTGATGTCCCTACACTCCTCACAGTGGATGAGAATGTGATTCAGACCTGGTGTAGGTAGTACAAATGTGTGAAGCTAATCAATATGGTGCACTCTGTATTTATCTGCCTACTTCTGGGATGTGTTCTGCTGGTATAGGCTCCACATGGGTCAAGTTGGCTGAACTTCTGATTAGCTCCCTACCAACTACCAACAGTAGACTGCAAACCTCAGTCTGTGTGTTAAAATAGTCTAATGAAATCCCACCAGAGATACATGCAGGGGTATTCACAGCACAGAACTCATGTGGGACAGCTCTGACACAATGGTATCCTCTTTGCCTCACAGCTATGGACCAGACTGCAGCCATTGTTTTCCCAGTTAAACCCATAGCACTTGTGAATTAAGAGAGCTTCCCAAAACCTGAATAATACTTTTTTGAAGGGAAGGAAGGGTGCTCGCTGCTGCCCTGAACTGTGCATAAGACAAATACTGCAATAGAGAATGAGGAGCTACTGTTTTAGAAAACAAAGTGTTCATTCTGTCAGTCACCTTCACACATTCTTATGCGCATTCATAGTGAATGCAAATTTCTCAGCCTGCTTTGGTCAGATATTGCTCAAACTATTGACATGTGCCTTACTGTGTGCAACCCATTTGTTGCTACAAGGGATTTACTTAGTAATCAAGATGAATGAGAGAAGTGTGACAATTATTCTGTGATGAAAGAATGCTTTATTACAGGACTAATGTATATGCCCACATGAGAACAGGTATATCATGGGAAAGCACTTGGGAAAGTTCTGTAAGGCAGAGGGAAAATGATTTCAGGAGTGGAATTGATGAGCAAATGCACAAAAGCCTTTGAACCCCTTTAATTTACAGCTGTGAAACTAGTTTGCAAGTGAAGGTACCGAAGGCATAGAGTTTTGGTGCATGCCACTCAATGTTTTTATGTTTCTGAGCCAAGCATTTCCACACACAGAGAAAATCAAAGCAGTATGGTTTGTACCACGCTGTCTGGTATGAAGTGAGCTGTGGAGGCCTTCCTAGTTGGCACTTGATAACAGCCGTTCCCATGAAACAGGTATATTCTCTTAATTATTTATAGAGTTATGGGGGAAGTAATGAGTTGGGAAATAGTACTTGCTTTAGGAAAGCAACACGCCTGTGTCTCCCAGGTAATAATCCTGATGCTGATTTTGTGTTGCTCATGCATGCCCAAGTTCAAAACTATTCAACAGAGAATTGCATAGAATACTGAAACCCCAAAGCAAGAAAGTTACACTTTAGTTGGAGAACTACCCTTAAAGCAAACAGTTTTTTCACCCTGTATGCAGGTTTCAACAACTGCTGATGACACTAACAAAGCAAATTATGGTGAGGAGAGCTGGGAAGTACAATCTCTCAGCAAATACATGTAAAAATGGCCTTAAATGTCAGGACTAGCAGCTAACACCCTGTTATACTGGTAGAACACTAACCCACCAAACACTACAAACAAACTGATTTTGGTGCAAGTCCTGTCTTTGTTTAGGACTTTAAATAACATTGCTGTTCTCTGGGGGAGTGTGTGTGTGTGTATTGAAAGGTATAAGGCCCTTGAATACTGCTATATATAGTCTTTAATCTTTTATATAATTAATATTAATACGTGATTCTTACATGGCCATGTGCAACAAAATTGAGAATGATATCTCTACAGCACAGCAATTCTTCACAATTTCTCTTCTGGTGTGCAAAAGTGCTGAAAGAAACAGAGGATATGGGGCATAGATAAATTGAACTCTTGTTCCTGTCCTAGCAAGAAATCTTTTCTCAAGCTAAATTGCTTTAATCTGAATGTAGTTTAAACTGGAAGAAAAGGTAATGTGCTCTAAGCTTAAGAGCTCACATACTTATGGCTTTATAACTTATTCTCTGAAACAGAAGTACACATGAATGCAGCCTCTGCCGTTGTCCAGGCTTTCCTCTGGTGCTGTGGGATATCCTTATTGTAATTCAGCTGGAGAGGTATATATCTGCAGAGGCTTAAATATATGTTGCCTGTTAACATCCCCACTCTATGGGAAAGGAGGATGTCAATTTCTACCTGCAGTATTAATGAAGAAAATAAAATACTTACATGTAAGTGTACATGTGCGTGACTGCAGCAGTATGAATGAAAGATATGTGCTGTGGAAAGGGAATTCCTCAAAGTGCCATGGGGGTGTAAATGTTCAGCTGGGCAGGAGAGAAATGAGAATTTCACCGCTTCAGCTTAGATCTTGAAAGTAACTGAAGTTAGTTTTGTACATGGAGGTGATTTATTCCAGTCTGATATCCTACCCAAACAATCCTACTGCAGGCAAGGAATGGGTGTCTCTTTGTTACAGTAATGTACTTTTAAACCTTAAAAGGGAGACCTGTCAGTGGTTTTTCAGTGTTTTGGGGGCTTTTTTATTTGGTTATTATTTTACTTTTTTTTTAATCTCAAAACAAAACAAAGCATAATGATTCCTAGCCTGTATGTTGAGCTTCTGTGTTGTATATAATGAGCCATTAAAAAAGCCCTTGGATTACCTGTTCTGTGGTGAGGCAGGGTCAGTGACAGATGAAAGCTTTTCTCCCTGATGTCCTCTGATACCACTGGCTGTTTGGATCCACATCTAGCATGCTTCTGGAGGTGTTGGTTGTACAAGGAATGGCAGAGCATCCTGATCAATGCAGACGTGATTGTGCTTTATTTTCAGCACCCAATGGACAATCAATAGAGTGGAATGTCAGCAAGAGAAAAAGTGAAGCTTTGAAAACCTATATATATTCACATGGTATTTCTAGTGAATTATTCCGAATTTCTGTCCTTTTTATTCTGCATTTTTATTCTTCTTTTCCTATGTGCTAGTAATGCAACACCCCTGACATCTGTTGGAGGGATGGTACAGCCTGGCACAAGCAATCCACGAGGTTTCTCAATTGTGTGGAAGACAGCTTCCTTCTGCAAGGAAAACAGAAGCCAACAAGGAGAGGTGCTGTGCTTGACCTTGTGCTCACCAACAGGGAAGAGCTCATTGGAAATGTGATGCTCCAGGGCATCATGAGATGGTAGAATTCGAGATCCTCAGGACAGTGAGAAGAGGGTGCAGCAAACTCAATGCCCTGGACTTCAAGAGAGCAGACTTTGGCCTCTTCAGGAACCTGCTTAGTAAGGTTCCATGGGATATAGCTCTAGAGGGCAGGGGGGCCCAAGACTGCTGGATGATATTCAAGGATCACCTGCTACAGGCTCAGGAGTGTTGCATCCCAACTAGAAGGAAGTGCAGCAGGAGGGCCAGGAGACCTCCTTGGATGGAAAAGGAGCTGCTGAGAAAAATTCGAAGGAAAAAAGGGTCTTATCAAAGGTGGAAGCCAGGACAGGTGCTCTGGGATGAATACAGGGATGTTGTCTGGGAAGCTATGGACCAGGTGAGGAAAGCTAAGACCCAGTTAGAATTAAACATAGGGATTCTATAGGTACATAGCAAATAAAAGACCAGGGGCAACTTAGGCCCTATCTGGAAACTATCGGGTGAAGTGGCTGTGCAGGATTTGGAGAAGGCTGAGGTTCTGAATGACTTCTTTGCCTCAGTTTTCATGGGCAAAGGCTCTGAATACACCACACAAGTCTTGGAAGTCAGACACAGGGACTGTGAGAATGAAGACCTTGGGCTCACTGTAGGAGAGGATCTGGTTCAAGACCCTCTTAAGAACCTGAATGAGCACAAGTCCATGGGACCTGATGAAATCAATCCACAGGTCCTGAAGGAGCTGGCGAGTGAAGTTGCTAAGCCACTGACCATCATATTTGAGAGATCATGGCAATCAGGTGAAGTTCCCAAAGACTGGAAAAGCGGAAATATAACCCCCATTTTCAAGAAGGGGAAAATGGACGACCCAGGGAACTACAGACCAGTCAGTCTCACCTCTGTGCCTGACAATATCTTGGAGAAGATTCTGCTGGAAGGCATGCTAAGGCACATCAAAAACAACGAGGTGCTTGGTGGCAGTCAGCATAGCTTCACTAAGGGGAAATCCTGCCTGACCAATTTGGTGGCCTTCTACAATGGGGCTATGGAACTGATGGACAGGGGTAGAGCAGTTGACGTCATCTTCTTGGACTTGTGCAAAGCGTTTGACACTGTCCCACACGACATCCTTGTCTCTAAATTGGAGAGACATCAATTTGATAGGTTGAGCACTCGGTGGATAAAGAACTGGCTGGATGGCCGCACACAAAGAGTTATGGTCAATGGCTCAGTGTCCGGCTGGAGGCCAGTGACGAGTGGTGTCCCTCAGGAATTGGTGTTGGGACCGGTCTTGTTCAACATCTTTGTTGCTGACATGGACAGTGGGATTGAGTGCGCCCTCAGCAAGTTTGCAGATGACACCAAGATGTGTGGCTTGGTGGATACATTGGAGGGANGGAATTGGTGACCGGTCTTGTTCAACATCTTTGTTGCTGACATGGACAGTGGGATTGAGTGCGCCCTCAGCAAGTTTGCAGATGACACCAAGATGTGTGGCTTGGTGGATACATTGGAGGGAAGGAATGGCATCCGGAGGGACCTTGACACGCTTGTGAGGTGGGCTGATGCCAGCCTCATGAAGTTTGACCGTGCCAAGTGCAAGGTCCTACACCTGGGTTGGAGCAATCCCAGGCACAGCTACAGGTTGGGCAGAGAGGAGATTCAGAGCAGCCCTGCAGAGAAGGACTTGGGAGTGGTGGTCGATGAGAAAATGAACATGAGCCCACTTCAGTGTGCACTTGCAGCCCAGAAAGCCAACCGTATCCTGGGCTGCATCAAAAAGAGCATGACCAGCAGGTGAAAATGAGGTGACTGTGCTCCTCTGCTCTTGTGAGACCTCACCTGAAGTATTGTGTGCAGTTCTGGTGTCCTCAACACAAAAGGACATGGAGCTGTTGGAACACAGGCTGAGAAAGTTGGGACTCTATAGCCTGGAGAAGAGGAGGCTACATGGGGACCACATAGCAGCCTTCTAGTATCTGAAGGGGGCCTATAGGGATGCTGGGGAGGTCCTCTTCATTAGGGACTGCAGTGACAGGACAAGGGGTAACAGATTCAAACTTAAACAGGAGAGGTTTAGATTGGATCTAAGGAAGAAATTCTTTCCTGTTAGGGTGGTGCGATGCTGGAATGGGTTGGCCAGGGCAGTTGTGAGTGCTCCATCCCTGGCAGTGTTCAAGGCCAGGCTGGACAGAGCCTTGGGTGACATGGATTAGTGTGAGGTGTCCCTGCTTATTGCAGGGGGGTTGGAACTACATGATTTTAAGGTCCTTTCCAACCCTAACTATTCTATGATTCTATGTAATGTAACTTAACGTAACCGGTAGCTATGACAGTATCACAATGTTGGGGGTTTCGAAATTTATTAGCAGACTGTTCTTTTTCTTTTTTTTTTTTTTTTTTTTTTTTTGGGCTATGTGGTATAACCTGTTCGCAACAGTTCTACGTTTGTAGCACTGAGTGGCAAGGAGTTCATTTCTGATACGAAAACTGTTTTCATGATCAAAACACTTGTGCAAACTCTAGCAAAAATAACTGCTCAAGTGGCATTTAAATTTTTTGAAGTAGGAACCTTTGAAAACTAAACTTATCAAGCAACCTGAATGCTGTGAGTATGATTTTCTGATGCTGGGCTGCATCAAAAGGAGCATGGCCAGCAGTCTTAGTGAGGTGATTCTGCTTCTCTGCTATTGTGAAGCTTTCCCTGCAGTACTGCATTCAGCTATTCAGCCCCCAACCCAAGAAGGACATGCAGCTCTTTAAGCAAGTCCAGAGGAAGCCACAAAGATGATCAGAAGGATGACGCACCTCTCCTATGAAGACCTTCTGAGTTGGGCTTTTTCAGCCTGGAGAAGGCTCAGGGGAGACCTCAGAGCAGTTTCCAGTGTCTAAAGGGTGCCCACAGGGAAGCTGGAGAGAGGCTTTTACAATGTAGAGGCAAGACAAGGGTTTATTGCTTCAAGCTGAAAGATGGGACATTTAGATTAAATATAAGGCAGAAGCTCTTCCGTGTGAGGGTGGTGTGGTGCTAGCACATGGTGCCCAGGTAAGCTGTGGCTGCTCCACCCCTGGCAGTGTTCAAGGTCAGGTTGGATGGGGCTTTGAGCAACCTGGTCTAGTGGAAGGTGTCCCTACCTGTGGCAGGGGGTTGGAACTGGATGATTTTTAAGGTCCTTGCTAGTCCAAACCATTCTGTGATTCTGCTAGTTGGCAGTTGAGCAGAGGTAGGCTTCCATAGATATGGATGTGGTAAGATTAATAGGAACTCTGGATCATCTGAGATTTAGCTTCTGTGTGCAAACAGGGTTTATATTCACTATTTGCAGTTGTAAAGCTCATATGCTTCTGAGCTTTAGAATTGTCAGGAATTTAACATTTTACCTTGGCTTCAATTTGTGTTTCCTTGCCTTTCCTTTTCCACTCAATTGCATTCACTTCTCAAGGCTCCATTGCTGCCTTAGCCACATTTAGCTCATAGCAACCTCTAGCTTTGCAGGTATTGTTTTTCATTGCATTTGTTACTCTACATTCCTTTTTTCACATCCTATTTCTTTCATATGCTTGTACTGGGAGCTCCTGTATTGTCTGGTGTTCTGTCTGTGATGCCTAGCATAATGTAGCCTAAGTTGTGGTTGATGCCTAGCCATGATTAGAATAGAAATGAAGACTAGTATTAAAGAGGCAGCAAAAAAAAAATATAGTTTCACTTGAACAGAAGAATGCCTTGGAGCAAACTGCAGAGGCAGTGTAGCTAAGTGGATGTGAGAGGGGAAAAAATTATTAAAGTATGTATCTTTACTGTGCTGGTTTTAACTATGCACTTTCCCTTTAGCAGAATATACTGAACTTTTCCAAACTAATTTAACTTGTCTCTTTCTTAGTTATAATTTTTAAACTATAATCATAACTACGCTTTATCAGAGATTTGTTTTCCTATGAGCTTTCTAATTTTATAATGGCAGTTTTTGTTGTTTTTCTGAGAACAGCTTTTCAATTAAATTTGTGTGGTAGTATACTGAGGTTTTAATGGAAACTAAAAAATAATTTCCCAGTGGAGTGCTGCTTTTCAGGTTTGGACTTTGACCTGACATAATTGCAGGATTTTTGTACTTCTGGTAGTGGAAGTTTTGTTTCTGTTCTTCTACTCCAACATCAGTGCTTCATGCATCTTGAAAATGTGTGTGTTCAACCTAGAGAAAAATCTAAGAGCAAGGGCTGCCTCAAGTGTGAGCAAAATAAATAGGCACACAAAATAAGAGATACTAACTTGCTCTGCCTGTGTTAGTTTCTATTTTAAACAGCTGTTGCCTCAGTTATTCAGGGCACCATTTGTTGAGTGCTGGTCTGTTCCAGAAGCATTGATCTTGATTCTTTTATAATTTCTTGCTTCTGAGGGAAGAAAAGGTGGGATAGTTGATTACACAGTGAAATATGCATTTTTTTTTTTTTTTTTTTTCCTTCTCTGCAA
>NDXB01009878.1:30500-40714 GCA_002631895.1 Agapornis roseicollis
GTAACTCTAAAACAACAATAAACAAGGAAGAAAGCTAGCTGGCCTTCTCCAGTGTCCCAGATAAATTCAGCCCTGGTATTGAAGCCTGAAATAACTTGCCTGCCTATTATCATTAGACTGGAACTCAAATGTGCATACTGATATTAAAAGTAGGTCAAGACCACAGTGAAGACAAAGGAGCTTTGCTGGTTCTATGAATCTATTGAACAGGCTTATATTTCTGCTCAAATAACTTTGAAACTCTTAATCATGTAGTAATACTCTGGGATTTGTTGATTAATTTTTGCTTTGCTCCTTTTATTGTTTCTGACATCCATAGTGGAATGGCAGATATTGTGTGGGCCCCCTCCCTGGGAACAGTACATATGAGTTGTGACAGAGCTAGTCTCCTCATGCAGGTGATGTTCTTTGATGGCTGTTTCAACTTGCTTTAGGTTTGATTCCTTAGTGCTATACAAGATTAAACTTTTCAAACTAGACAGTTGAAACCCATATTTCTTCTGCTCTTTATTTTTCCCCTTCTTTTGGAAGGTTAGACTGTTTCACTGTGGAACCCCTACTTGGTCTACCCCTTGTTTTCCTTTTGTAGAGTTTACCACAAATTGTCATCATACAGAGGTTATGGTACAGAAGGTGTGTTTTTCCTACTTCACTGGTACCAGTACTTTCACCCTGAACTGAACAGAGTACCTTTCACTGTCTACATTGCATTTGTAGGGTATAATTACAGCAGAATTTGTCATTTTAGTGTCTTTCAAGGCATCTTGTTTTAGGGACAATCACATTAACTTTTTCAGTATAAAATTGGTACTTTTTTGGACTGTAGAATATACCTAAAGGGGTTGTAAACTGGTGCTTGTGTTTCTTTGGGATCATTTAGTGCAGCATTAGGACTGTGATACTGTTTGCCAACTGAGTTGTTGGTAAATCTTTCTTTTCAGAAGTGACTGCATTGGCACAATTTCTGCCATTTAATAAGCTGTCTTCAGAGAATATTCAAAGCTGGTGGGAAAATGCAATGGCAATACAACTGAAATTACTGTTTCATATTTTCAGCTTGTGCGTGTTAGTAAGACTTTGTGGAAAGTCCCACTACTTGTTATATGATTCTGTATCAGTGGATGAAAAAAGGCTGTGATGGAATGGTGATATTGTGCTGGGAGGTGCAAACATGTTTATTGAGTTAAAAAGAAAATAAAAAAAATTTTACATCTGTCATGCTAAGCTGGCTCAAAAGGCTGAGATCTTGCTTGGATTTGGAGATATACCAAAAAGACCTTTTTTGGCAATTATTCTGGAATAGTTATTTTAGTTTCAACCAAATCAGTTATTCTGCAATACCTACTCTGGTAGAATTCCAAGTGCAGACAAGTGTTAATAAACAGAAGTCTGTCATTTTGTTTAACACAAGTTATACTTCTGCAGTTAGCATTCTGTTTGCCTTCTTGGCTGCTTTGTTCCGCGTGTCATTACTGGTGTCAACCAAAAAGGCTTTTTAATCTTAATTTGCTGTAGCCTTGAGGAGCCCTCCCAGGCAAAGGTTATGAAAATTTTCATTGCTTTTTGGAAGGAAGAAGACTTAAATCTTAACTGACCCAACTGTGAAACAGTTCAGTGACAACTTCAATTGTGTTTGAATCCAGCTATGCTGTAAAATTTAAAGAAGTATCTTTAACTTAACTGCCATGTGGCAAAATTGTTCTGGAAGGATTTTCTTGAACTTTAGTGATTATATACTGACAGCAGATGGTTGAGAGCTTTTTTGAAAGCTCTCTTGCAACAAAAAAATGGCCATCTTTTACTTCTGTGACTAATTTGTTCAGTGTCAAATGTATTATTTCTAATTGCTCAGAATGGAACCTTTTGTTATTTTCTCAGTTTTTACTTAATTGGCTTTTCCTTACATGCAGTGTATATTTTCCCCTTCTGAATTATCTCCTAGAATATGGTGTTTTCTAACTGCTTTGTGTCATAATAATGTGTTGGGAGGAAAGCCAGATATGTGTTCCTCAGTATTAACTGGAGAGAAAGAGGGAAACCGCTCTCATTTTCATGAAAATATTTTGCTTCTAGCTTTTTTTTTTTTTTTTTTTTTCTTTTTTTTTTTTTTTTTTTTTCTTTTTTTTTTTTTTTTTTTTTCTTTTTTTTTTTTTTTTTTTTTCTTTTTTTTTTTTTTTTTTTTTCTTTTTTTTTTTTTTTTTTTTTCTTTTTTTTTTTTTTTTTTTTTCTTTTTTTTTTTTTTTTTTTTTCTTTTTTTTTTTTTTTTTTTTTAATTTTTTATTTTTAAATTTTTTTTTTTTTTTAAGTTCATCACTGAGGCATTTGGGCCTGCTCTCATGAGAGCATAGGGAGTAATCTGAAAGTTAGAGCTTGCAAGGTTTGTGGCATGCAAAGGAGAGCTGTAAATGGTCTACTGGTCATAGGTTGTGCTGTGGAAAAATGAAGCATGTATGGAATTATTGGTGATATGGGCAGATTGCATCAGGGTATATATTTATTTCTTGGGTAATGATCCGGGTTTTGATGCATCTGATTGCATTTGTGTGTCCTGCAAAGTAGGGATCGCAAAATCCCCTGAAATTTCTCCTTTGTTAGCATAAAAACTTCCTTGACTGAATAAAAGCTGTCTAATCAGTGTGGTGCTTCTGTTAGTTTCTAGGTAGAAGAAATGAACCTTGCCTTCAGACTATAAATTGACTGTGTTCATTTAATTCTTTTTTGACAGAAATAAAACCACAGTATTTCTGGTTTTAAACACTTCTGTGCCAGACCCCTTCAACTTATTCTGTCCCCCTCATTTCTCAAGATTGCAGGGCTGGGTTCATGATTTGCTAATCCTGCTGTTTCTCTGTCACAACCACCTCTATTACTTGGCACAGGCTTATGTTAATGCTCATAAGATGTGCATTAATGGTAATATCCTTGCTTCTGTTCCTGCAGCTGGTTATCCTTCTTGTGCAATTCTGCTTCGTGGGTATGGGTAATCATCCATGTGAGGTCTGTGGTAGTTTGCTATCCATGAGAGCTGATCAGTTGTACCATTAAACTGCTTGTTTATACATTTACTTGTAACTTGGGTGATTGATAGGGGAAAGGGTATCTGCATGTTGCCTTAATGCTTTACACAAATGTAAAGTAAAGATTAAATTTTATCTTTTTTCCATTAGGAAAATGAGTTCTTGCCTTTCATGAATGGTACAGTTCTCACTGCTACCTCGCCAGTAATGCTCTGTCAGATTCAGTGTATGGTTTTTGGAGTGCTTTGCTTAGCTGTTGTTCACTCTGGCATGATGGGAACTTTTCTCAAGGAAATAAACAGCAGGGAGCATTCTGATAAATCAACAAAAGCATGTTTACCAGAGCTGCTAAGCTCTTCAGTGCAGACTGTTGCTGGATCTCCTGATGCCTAGAGGTAGTAGAAACTCTCATTTTATTTCCATTTTACTTTGAACACTTGTCACTCTGCCCATCGTTCCTTCAAAGCTATTGCTTTTCAAGGAGATCAGAAGGTCATTCAAAACCAACAGTGCTTCTAGATTAACGCTCTTCTTTCTGACAAGAGCTGAGTCTAAGGACTTCAGAACTGGGCTGAGAGCAGATGCAAGCATGAAGTGAAAAATCACTCTTCTTAAATAAAACATTTTAGATGGCTTTCAAACTGTGAATGTGTCACAGCAGTTGCCAGCCTAAATATGATTGTTTTATTTTAAATATAATCAAGTAAAAGATTGTATGAATCTTGGACAACTCGTAATTTTTTTTTAACTTAAAGGAAAAACAACTTTGCAATCATAACAACAGAAAAAGCTCCAGAATCTTTATTAACAAAGATAAATGTATAGATTTACTAAAATAGAGGAGGTTGGCAAAGCTGAATTCCAATCAAGACAGTAATCATAGCATATAGAGCTCTGTTCAGGAAGCTGATTAGTCAATCAAAATGCAAATAATTTGCAATCTGCATAATATCTGGAAGTATTTGGTTTATGGATACTTTTAGCAGAGTTCCCCTTAAACATCCACTGTGTTTGCATTTGAAAGCATGTGGTTTGTAAAAGGATTAGTGAACCAAAGCGGTGTTACATGGTTTGTCTGGTAGGAGGCAAGCTGTTTCTTTGAGCCTTTGTGTAGCCTCTATGCGGATGCAACTTTCTAGCTCATAGGCCTGTGCCTGTCCTTTCCGGTAAAACTGTGTTCAGTGTACTCAGAGTCCTTGGCTGGCAGCTTTCCTGTGAGACCTCAGCAGACCCAGCTGAGTTTTGTTTCATTAGAGAAATCTGTTTGGGTCCTGTGAGTGGGGCTATAGGAATAAATTATGTTCCTCCTCGATTGCCACTCCTGTACCTGTTGTGTGGTGAAGAAAAAGAAATCAAAGGCAGTAGCTCAAGACAGATTTGAATCTTTATATTTTTGTGTCCTAAGATGGTGTAAAAAACCAGGTTTTGTGACACATCTTCTCTTGCAAGTGCACCAGCATGAGTTGTTCCACAGCTAAGATATATATTTGTTGTGCTGTGTCCTCTTCTGTAGTGAAGGTATCCCCCTAGCAAATGTCCTTCCACTGCCCAGGAGGGCACCCTAACCTCCTGTTAGAGCCGTCTGGTCTTGTATAAAATAGTTAAATGGCTGATGAGGTAGAACAAGAGAAGAATAGTTTTTCAGCCTGCCAGCAAGGATGAGCTCTTAAGGTAGGACACAGGGCTTTTACTTTCTGCTCCACTGATTCTATTATTTATTTATTTCCTTAAAGACCTTGGCATGCATGCAGAAAAAACATATCTCATTAGATTGTTCTCTGTGTGTTTAGGGAAGGTAAGCAAGTATAAAGGCAAAGCACTGATACTGAAAGGAGACTTTGCCAAGAAACTTCACTACATCATTGCATTTCGAGAATAGAGATGTTGTAGGACCAAATCTATTTAAGCAGAGGAACAAAGTGAACTTATATGTCTGTCTATATGCATGACTATCTCAATCAAGGGACTTTTGGATATTGGGTACCTGGGGATAGCAGTATTACTAGTGGCACCTTCAGGAAGGTCAACTTTGTATTTCTGGGAAACTCGCCACTGACAGTGATTAGAGCAAAAATAGAGTGAGCAAGGCTTTTCTGCTTAAAATTGATCCATATTTATTCATCTGTGGAGCAAATAAACATCTGATGTAAATGCAGCAGTACCATGAATAATCCCTTGTGTTTCCCTGTTTGCTTTATCTCTCCAAATTTGGTGCCCTATGTTTTTCTCATAAGGGTTGCAACACCAAGAGGTACACTTCACTCTGACTCTGGCAAGAATTTTCTCCCTGTGCCTGAAAGTCAGGGCTGTCAACGAAGCCTATTCATTTGTTTCTTGTTGTGGAGACCTGGTTGGTGTAGCTCTACATCAGGTTTTTGGGAGGAGATTGAGTTTATCAAGCAGCATTAGATTGAGGCCATTATTTACCTTTCTAGGCTTTATGTTGATTTTTCTTTTTTCTTTTAGACTGGATTTTATTTTTTCAGTGTTTCAGGAGTTACAATATGTGAGGCTGGTTACCTCCTGCATATTTTGTGCTTTGGAGCATGTAACTTGAAAGCTAATAAGGAATAAAATTTCCCTGCTTAAGATGACAAACAACAAACCTGTCAGGGATGACTCCAAGGGGAACTATCTGCTGGTGAATGTTCTCACAATTCCTGTGCATAGGTATCAGATGCTGTCCTTTATATCTGCTGTACTGCTCACTAGGCAATAATTTAAACTGTACATAAATGGATATGTATCTAAAATAGAAACAAAGCATGAAAATAAGAGACAATACATTTCTATTTAAAAAATTACTTCTAAAGTTAGGTAAACTTAGCCCTTTCAGAAGTGCCAGCTTTTCTTCACTCCATTCCATTGTACATATTACTCCTTGAAGGCTTTTGAAAATTGACTTTCTGGTGGTTCATTCATTATGTTGTCCCGTTTCTTATTAAAGAGCAGTTTACAAAATGCTGAGCCACACTGCCAGTGAAGCATATGGAATTCTTGCCTATTTATACTGGAAAGAGAACATAATCAAACTCTACTATGTTTTGGACAATGTCAGTGGTTTCCTTGCTATGAACATTATATTGGTGTGCTAGAGTGATGGGTACAGGGACTAAAAAAGTCAGAGTTTGGAGAAACTTATATAATCCCACTAATGAGTGCTGGCATCATGAATCAGACCTTGGCTTTGCCTAAGTTACCTAGGAATTTTGCCATTGAGTTCTGTGAGGCTGAGATTTCTATGTCAATAATTGAAAGCTAGAGGAGATTTATTTTAGTCCTTGTTTTAGAAAAGGATCTCTTTTCATAAAAAAAACTATTTTAAATTCTTCTCATGAAGATTGGCAATTATTTTTCTAAATATAACTAATTGCTTAAATAGAAAACTATGAGCAGATAAATGTGCATGAACAGTTTATTTGTACAGTGCCATCTAGTTGTTGTAAAATGTAGTGGGTTTTTATTGTAAAATTTAATTACTGTTGCAAATCACAGCTCTATAAAAAGCCTTCAGTGTAATTTAAGGCTGTTTTCATCCATTATCCAAACAGTTATTTCTTTGAATAGACACTATTAATGTAAAGCAATGACTGTCTTAATGGGATTTGCAGAGCTGGGTGTAATGTGATTTCCCTCCCTCATCCATGGTACACTGTCTTAGATTTTAGTTACAGTGTAAAAGTTAACTTGTGAAAAGGTTGAATGGCTTCTGGGTTTTGCCAGAATATCTCTCCACATCTTATTTCTAAATCTCCCCAGTAATCTTTCTCCACCACAGTCCTCACAGATAAAAATTCACCAGATCTAACTTATCTGAGAGATTCTTAGTATATCTGTATCCAGATTATCCAGGCTCAATAGCCAATTTGGCTTTTTCAGTCATGCAGAAGGTCAGACATCAATAATTTGTAAGGAATTTGTTAAGATCTTCAGTGGTACTTCATGTTTCTTCAGCACTTGGCTTGTTATATACCTTATTCTTGAATCAAATATTGAAAAGATGTTTAATATAATGATTGCTTTCTGCCCAAGGCTGCAGTCTTCTCTATTTTTAATAAGTGAGTAATTTTGCTTGTCTTGATGCCAAAGGAAGATTAGGAACACAAAAGCTATTTATTGGGAAAGTAAGCCCTGAGCTGGTGGAATAAATATTTTAGGAAATGTCAATATTAATATATTGGAGGACTGAGGTCTCTATATTTTTTTTGTTTTCTATCACACCTATAAATGAAAGTTTTCACAACATTTAACTTATAGGTGAGAGTCTTTTTGTGACTTATTTATTCACCAAGTGCTAATCTGCAATAGAGATGTCTATTTGGTAACATAACTAGATTGTCTTTTTGCCCCCTTCCTCTTAAAGAATTAACTTTAGACTTCTATAGTGCACATAATCAAAAAGAGAACAAAAATCCCCATCTATTCACTATGGGTTTTATGGTTTTTAGTGATCCTTCTTTTTTTTTCCTTCCCCCTACCTAAATTGAAAAAAACATAATAGACTGCTCATTTTCCTTTCCTTCAGTGGGAAACTTCAGGTTAAAAAGATTCAGCAAGCAATTCTAGTATTCAATAGAGTTAAGTAGAATAATTTTTGGGATAATAGCTGCTTAACTGAAAACATCTTGCACTTAAAATAAGCTCTTGGTATAGATAGAGCTACAGGCTCAATGCAGAGAACCATATGGTTCCCTAGGGCTGTCTCTAAGAGCAGTCAGTAATGGATATGTTGGGTAAAGCATATTACAGTCATTCACTTGCTTCCAGCAATTTGTAGAAGTTGTGATACTTGCTTTTCACCCCAGTGATTTTTATGTTTTTTTTATTTTTCACACTCTCCACCCCCTTTCCAAGAGGAATTTGAATCACAGTAGCATGCCAAGGAAGAAAATCCTTATGCTAAGAAATGAAGTCATTATACAGGATCATTGTAAAGAGTGCAAGCACTGTGTTGCAGAACCGTTGCTGTAAGAGAATAATCAGTCTCGCCTCTTTCTTGACCTTTAAGTCTTATAGCTTGGATTGCTCAAGGGCTGGAAAAGCAATTATACCTAAATTGTATCACTGAGAATCAGAGGGGAGCACAAGATGTCAGCAGACTGCCTTACCTGAAACTTCTGCAGAGAAAGGTATCTCTTTGGCCAAGAGAAATGCTTGTGTATGATGTGAATGACATTGGGAAAATTTCAGTATCTTTATCTGTAATTTCTGTTCCCTTGGGTAAACAGTAAGTCATGGCCAATATCACTGTGATAGCAGAACTCCTGATGAAGCTGCATATGTGCAGGCAAAACTGCTAGTGCCATAGCTTGGTTTCTTCTGGGTAGTATGTTTGTACAAAGCATGACTCTTCCTGTTCATTTGTGTCCAAATTCCAATCCCAGCAAAGAGCTCCCTCTGTAAGTCTGACCTGCCTGGTTCTGAAATCTTGCTTTCACAAGTATTTAACTTGTAGTGGTAGTTCCTGATGTTTAATTAAGATATGAGATGTTTTGCAGACTTTTGGAGAAGGTCAGAATTTACTGGAATGCTGGAAATAATTAGTTGGTCTTCACTAAAGCTTGAAAAGATATGAATGGTTTTACTGGTATTGATCAGTTAGAAGTTTGAGGCAAAGATTCATTGTGCACAATTATAAGTACAACCAGTTCTTATTCAGAACAGATAGTGACTGTTAATTTATAGGAACAAACAATTAATGCATATGCAGAGAAATTGAGGTGCTTTACCAGACCATGCATAATAACAGCTGATGATGGAGAGCTTTTTGATTCCATCAGTTGACAAATTCTGAATCTGATTTTGTACTTTTAGTTACTAATTGATTTATTCTACCAGGAAGTAGCTATCATATTTTTTTCATGTAGTTATTAAAAATGAACAGAAATGTCAAACTGTCTTAGAGCAGTTTTCAAAACTTGTCAGTAGTGTTTGTTAATTTTTTCATTATTGACATGAATATTGCAAAGTTGAGGAGGGATTCAGGGCAGGGTGTATTTTCCAGATCTGTTTTTGACAAGGAGCATAATTATCTGGAATATATAATCCAGCCTGTGTGCCCCTGTTCCAGTTTCAGAAGTGGCTTCTGTTCTGAAGTTATGCAGGTTCTTTTAAAAATCCTATTTTCTAATAGGAATACCAAAACAATAGCAAAATGAAAGACTTCTTTTGCTTGGGAATTTGAGGCTACTTCTAGTCGCTCTAAATGAGAAGAGAGTCTGGAAAAAGGACTATTCAAAGCATGAATAATTCATTTCTTGTTTTAAAGAATAAGCATTCATGGTTTAATTGACAATGTGTTTTCAATACAAGGCAGTATGAATGGCTTGACAAAATTTGTTATTTGTTTGTATAATGCAATGTGAAGGAGACATGCAATTGGAGCTCAGCTTCCTGCCAGATCCCAGGTGACTATGCTGTCAGCTGGCCCTCCAGATGGCACAGATCTCAAGATGATGACGTGCTGGTTTATGAAGTGGAAAGTGTAATTATTGTGTTAACAATGCCTAATGTTGGATTTGCTGTTGGTACTAAAGCTAGAGAAGTTGAATAATACATCACTAAGACCTCTCTCAGGAAAAGACAAATGCTTTAATCCATGAAGAATGGTTTCACTAGGATCCTTAAAAGCATCCAAATGCCTTTCAAAAACATTTTTACTTCCTACCCATCTACATAAGAAATAATGCACTATCAACAGAAGCAAAGACTCTTGCCCATTCTCCAGCCATTTCATGACTTGTTTAATAGTATTGGTTTTGAACACAACCTTCTGCATTGCCACCGAGAGGATGAAACCAGTAGATGAATGTGAAGCATGATCATACTTGAGACACCTGTACAACCCCTCACAACTAAATTCTGAGGTACAGATAGAATGACCCAAGACTTCAGATGTGACCTGTGACTCTACAACCACCTTAAGTCTTCCAAGAAACTTAATGCTTTCCTAATCTCTTTAGCTCTTTTGAAATTCTTGATATATTATGAAGCAATGCATTAAGGAGATAGTACTATAGTATTTTATAAGTATTCCTGTAATACAAACACACAAAACCATGGAAATGTCATAGAATCATAGAATAGTTAGGGTTGGAAAGGACCTTAAGATTATCTAGTTCCACCCCCCCTGCCATAAGCAGGGACACCTCACACTAATCCATGTCACCCAAGGCTCTGTCCAGCCTGGCCTTGAAC
>NDXB01009879.1:0-10037 GCA_002631895.1 Agapornis roseicollis
TTTAGATTGGATCTAAGGAAGAAATTCTTTCCTGTGAGGGTGGTGAGGCAATGGAATGGGTTGCCCAGAGAGGTTGTGAATGCTCCATCCCTGGCAGTGTTCAAGGTCAGGTTGGATGAAGCCTTGGGTGCCATGGTTTAGTGTGAGGTGTCCCTGCTTATGGCAGGGGAGTTGGAACTGGATGATCTTAAGTTCCTTTCCAACCCTAACTATTCTATGATTCTATTCTATGAATCCCCCTCCAATGCTGTCTGGTGAAGCACCTGCAGATGGCTTCAACAGGCTTGTCACACGCAAGGGTCTTGTATTTCCTGGGATGGTAACAGAGCCGTCAGACTTACGGGGGTGGTGTTAAACCCCATACTGGGGTAAAGATCCCCTTAGCATGGCAATTAGGTATGAAAGTTGCCCAAGGAACTGTGGCTGCCCCATCCATGGCAGTGTTGAAAGGCCAGGCTGGAAGGGGCTTTAAGCAACCTGGTCTTAGTGCGAAGGCATCCCTGTCCATGGCAGGGGGATTGAAACTGGATGATCTTTAAGGTCCCTTCCAACCAATTCTTTAACAAGAAAACATAACCTCCAAAACAAAGCAAAGAGGGCTTATATAATATTAGTTGCTGTTCTCGCATTTGGAGGTTGCCAAGAGGCAGTGGAGCACTCTCTGCTGTTCTTGTAAAGGTCCACTCTTTCATTTAGTAACTCGGTCTTGTTTCTGCAGCCTCCTGGGATGGAAAGGTCACAGTGCTGTCTAAATGAAAGCCAAGTAATTGAGATGCTTTTCAATGTTTTTACATTGAACTAAAAAGTCTAATGTGTCCTTAATGCCCTGTAAGCACTCGGGAGAATCCATCTGTGTTTAAGGATTCAGGACCTACTAAAGGCTTCAAACAACTGCTGGTCATCTGGCGAGGCTTGTAGCAGTGCTCAGAGTCACTGATGTGCTCATGGAGGAGGAGAGAAGCTATGATTTCTGCCAAAACAAAGTCAATGTTAACTCACCTGTGAGCTCAGGGTAGAGAGTCCTAATGTCAGTGTGAAAGTGCTGATGTCTGTAGATGGGAAGTGTCAGAATGTGTCCTCCCTATGGATAAGTAAGTCCTAGAATAATGCTCAGTTTAGGCTTTGGTTGCCAACCAGTGGGTGTTGGGAGGTGAACCTCTTAGTTAATGTTGCACAGTGTAGAGGAGCGATTATGTACCTAAGGAAAAAGATTTTTCCTAATCCTTGTGATACACAGCTACCAAAGGCCCTAGAATGTCATTTTAGGCAGTGCACTCCAGGTGTCACACAAGAGATTTGGGGTAGGTGTTTAATAACAAAGGGTTGTTTTTGACTTGTACAAAACAAGCCCTATGAAAATCAGTGCTGGTGGGAAGGGGGCTGACTTGAGAAGCTACACATGGTTGTGAGTGTGGCCCTGGTGGAGGAACACTGTGGCTGAGGCTGTGTGTTTGAGTAACAGGTTGGAGGGATGGGTCCTCTTTGGATTGAGCTTCTGGAGAGAGGTGTCAGTGTGGACTTGTTTCTGAAGGCAAAGCTCCCCGATGTTACCCTTGGTGCTTGTCTTGCTCCTTGCCAATGATGGTCTTTATAGCAGGATTTCCTGAAGACTCCTAAGCAGGGATAACCAAAGCACAGAGGGAAGTTGGAGAGCACAAAAGAATGTCTTGGTATTACGCACATCAACGGGACTGCTGGGCTGCGCTCCAGCTACAGGCTAGTGTGGGCGTCGAGAGATCAAAACGTACCTTGAACCTATGCTGGGAGTAGTGGAAGCAGCATCACAGACTGTGGGGGAGCTGGGGCTTGGGACCTCTGCCGTGGTCTCCCCTCTAAGATCATTCCTGAGTAATGGATGAACAGCTTGTTCTGTTTTCCATGCTGGGTCTGCTGCACATCACAAGATCTTGTTTTTCACAGCAGCCTTTTGCATCAGGTTGTTCTCCTAGAGTAGCTTTGGAGAGCACTGTCCAAATTCCTGCAGTGTGTGGTTACTTTGATTCTAAGTGAGTTGTTTTGTGGGCAGACCCCAAGGGCTGCTTGCCTGGGTGGCTCTAGCTTGGCTTGGTTTGTTTTTCATGTACTAATTATTCCTATGGGATTCAGTTCGTGATTTCTGTTCAGCTGTTTAGGTGTCTCAGTGGTAAAGACAAAGTAATGTGTCATTTAAGTAAATTAGTATGTGAAAATGGTGTCCTGAAGTGTTTGATTAATGCTTGCAGAAGCCTTTGGAAGCCATGTGTTTGTGGCTGGAAGCTGGGCGATGCACGCGTGCTGCTGTCTTAAACATTGCCTACAGCAGAAGCTGGGGAAGAAGCTGTAGCTCTTACAAGAGGAAGGGGCACGGATGTGTCCTCGCATTTTCTCTTCACTCCTTCCTACCCCTTTACAAGAAGGTTTTTCACATGGGAATCTTGATCTAACTCCAGATTGCTCTGGCGGTTCAACGGCCAGAGTAATGTGGATATCTACTGATAAACCACTGTACCTGCTATCCACTGTTAAAACATCCACCTCCTGCCCAGTGATCAAGCCAAGGTTGCAGAAGGGCAGTGACAGGAATGGCAAAGGGCTGGAGGGAAGCGGTGCAAGTCCCTGGGGAATGGAAAGGAGGAGCTGAGTGTAGGCTGTGCCACGGAAGAAAGGATCAACTCGGAGCCCTAAACTGTATTTCTGCAGATGGATCCTGGCCAGGGATGTTGACAGGTGACTGCTTCAGACCAGGCTGTGTGGTAGGGCTAGAAATGAGCTCTTGACAAAGTCCTGGGAATGAGGTGGAAAGAGGAATTAATCCCCATCAGAGGTGAGTGACAGATGTGCCTCATTCTCTGTTGCTGCCAAACTTGGAGCTGGGTTGTCTTTGTACACAAACTATTTCTCGACAGCCTGTGGTCAATGCAGGCATGCCAAGTGGTGCCTCCAGCCTGTCCTGTGCCAGAGTTGGTGAAGCTGAGGAGGAGAGGATAGGCAAGGTGTTCCCAGTGGCTCTGAAAAGGGATTAATCTTGTCAGATGACAACCCAAGCGATACCTGGTCCAAAGGATTTGGAACTGCTTGGATAAATTATGAATCATAAATGATTTACTTGGGGGTTTTCTCTGAAGAGGAGTCTAAATAAATACAATTTGAGAGGGAGGCACGGGCTGTGCTCGATGCGTGAAGGACCCACATGTCTAGGGCTAAATGATCTTGTAGGTTTTGAAGGTCAGAAAGCAGCTTCAAACTTAAACAGGAGAGGTTTAGGTTGGATCTAAGGAAGAAATTCTTTCCTGTTAGGGTGGTGAGGCACTGGAATGGGTTGCCCAGGGAAGTTGTGAGTGCTCCATCCCTGGCAGTGTTCAAGGCCAGGTTGGATGAAGCCTTGGATGGCATGGTTTAGTGTGAGGTGTCCCTGCTTATGGCAGGGGGGTTGGAACTGGATGATCTTAAGGTCCTTTCCAACCCTAACTGTTCTATGACTCTGTGAAAGGCCCACAGCCATGTTTTGTGTGGATTATCCCACCTCTCAGACCTTAATAGCCCTGAAACATCTCAGAACCTGCCCAATGACCTCTGCACTGAGAACCCTGTTCAGACCTGCAGGCTGGCTGTACCTGTAGCTCTTCTGCAGCTCCTTGGGGACTTCTCTAGGTCTTCAAGTGCCTCTGTCCCACACTCCCGTCTCCCCAGGGATGGGGTTTAAACCCACAGCTGCCTTCTGATGTACTGTGGTAGTTTCCACCTGTTGGATGTCAGCTCGACCTCCCCAGCTCTACTGGGGCAGTAGCAGTGCAGAGGCTCCTGCAAAGCACATTGATGTTTGCTCAGGTTAGCAGGACAGCAGCGGGGGCAGACGATGCTTGTGAAGCCTGTGTTTGGCATTTGGCACATACAGCAGTGAAGGCTGTTCCCCTGAGTCCAGCACTGCTGATGTTTAGCTCAAGGGCCTCATCCAGCCCCCTGAGCCAAGCAATGCTGTTTTCTTTGGGAGGTGATGTGTCAAAAGGACCAGCCATCTATGCAGGCAGTTGTGGGAGCTTGCCCTAATTATCCCTTTCTCCCCTTCAGCACTTCAGCAGTTCCCACCAGGTAAGGAATACCAATTTATTCATAATGACTTCTGCTTGATGGGACTGCTTCCACGGCCTTTATCATATCTCTGTGCTTCCAGAACATCAGCTCTGTCACACCTGTAATTTATTCTCAAGCTGTAACGCAGCTCTTGGAAAGATGCCCAGGTTTGACTTCAAGCAACGATGAATCCACAAGGTCCCTAAGCAAGTTGTTTCAACTGTAAGTTACCTTTGCTGCCTTAATTTGCCCAGCATCCTTTCCTTTTTTTTCAGGTTGGTATGTCTCATTGCATCTCCTCCTGCTAGGTTAAAGACTGTTAGCAGACACTTTTTCCCAGCCTGGTACTTGTAGATGAAAAGGCAGCTACATCTTAGTCTTATTTTGGATAAACTGAGGAGTATGAGTTTTCTGCTGTTCTCGTGGAAAGGCAGACTTGACAGAACAGGAATGCCCTCCGCTCAAACCCATGGCACCTGGCACTGGTAACAAGTGAAGGTGAATATTCCTTCCCCTGTGCTTCCTGGTATAAATTGTCCAATAGTGCGTTACAAGGTTCCAGTTTTACAGTAGCAATGAGGATGCTTTTGAAGCCAGGGAGCCTGTTTAACCTGATCCTATTTACAAGGCTTCTCTTTTACAAAAAGCGATTTTCTCTTTTTCTATCTTGGCCCTGTGTGTGTGAGCCACAACTTGCATGGGAAATAAATCTATGTGTGTGGCTGCTTTCCCTGTCTGAAGAACCTGGCCAGAGCCCATCTCCCAGCATGACGGAGGATGCTGAGTGCAGAAAGTGATTAACTGTTTGTCTAGCAAGCAGAGCAGTGTGTTGGGTTGCCTGGGGGAAGAAGCCGGCTGGTGGGACTCGAGCAAAGCTCATTCATTTTCTGATCCCTGAACTAATCTGGAAAAATGAAACCCCAAATGAGAGCAGTTCTGCAGTGTCTGCAACTCTGTCTCTAATTGACAGGGGCCAGACAAGAGGCCTCAGGTGCTAAAAGTTGTCCCTGAGGAAAAAGATGTGTTTTCTTATGGAGGCCTGGTGGGCACCAGGGTAAGAACTGACCTGTGGGCATGCAGAAGTCTCCAGTCCCTATGTCTCTTCCTGAGGATACGGAAGGACACAGTGGGCCAGGGATGCTGCATCCCTCGTGCAGTGAGGAGCTTTCTAGATGTATCCTTCAACTTAGCAGCAGCACAAAAGGGTTTGTGTTCCCTGGAGTGCTCTCCCATGCCATTCCCCCCCCCCAGCTGCTGCAGGGAGGGATGGGGAAATGGTTTGCTACTGGTGAGTGGCAGCAGTGCACCAAGGAGCCTTGTTAGCATGCTGGGCAGGTCAGCTTCTGCATTGACTTCGTCACCTTCCTCATCCTCTCCTGTTCAGCTCTGGTACCCATGTGTTGTTAGTGTGATCAAATCAAAGAGGGGGAATTGAGGTTCTCCGTGCCTCGGAAAAGGGAGCGCAGACCCCTGGTGAGGGTCCCATCAGCAAATGTTGAGGGTGCCTGGGGATTAATAAGAGCCAATGGGTACAGTTGCTGATCAGGAAATGCCAACCCCAGAAGAGAGCCTAGGGTCACATTAAGGCCATTTGTCAGTGTGTAGTAACCATAGTAACTGACAGCAAAATACCCTGCTCTTGAATCTTACCCTGACCATGGGGTCTGTTAGGTTCCAGCTCAGTGCCGTTGGCTGAAGTGGGATAAGGGCAGTGGGGTGCTTGCTTCCCCTTGGGAGCTGATGGTTCTGGGCTGAGCCTTCCTAAAGGCAATTTTCCACTCAGCAGTGATGGCAATCTAATCTCCTCTCCTCCTGGAGAGGATTGCTTTGCATCTAAGTCAAGGAAAGCATCTCCAGTGTCTGAGATAATGGGAAAGCTCTGGGATCTGTGGAAGAGACTAAAGGAAGAATAAAGACAACTCCTGAAACTGCCTCCCACTAACACAGCACCGGCAGTGTTTGAGCCATTCAGGAGGAATGACTATGGAGGTACTTGATTTGACCAAGTGGGATTTATCCCAGTCAGCCTGCTGCTGTCCATCAGAAACCGAGAAAAGTAACGTTCTGTGCTGGAAGAGGAATTTGCAAACCCCGGTACAAAATGAATAATAAGGGTGAATCAATTGGAGATGCACTGTGCTTATGCTGGGAATGGCACAGCAAGCAGTGCAGCGTTGAGTTCAATTGGTAGTGTTAGATAAAATGCTGCATTTCATATGTAGGCACTTACTGGTATTTCCTTTATTTTTAGAAACGCTATTGGCTTTTGTAATCATGCTTCATTTTGCTTTTGCAACAGTATTATTGTGAAGAGAAATAGCTGAGCTGATGCTGGCTTTCTTCTGGAGCACTGCCCCCAGGTTTCTCCAGCTCCTGGGGGTAACTGGGGCCAAAGATCTGCTCAATTTACTGCAGCCTGCTTGGGTTACTCAAGGACGAGGTATCTGCACTCAGTGTCCCTTATTGCTGCTGCCGTGTTGGGAGCCTCCTGCATGTGCTTTTGAGCAGTTCCTGTAGGGCTGTGCCCCTCTTGCCACATGAGCCCTCAGGCCTCCATTTTCTTTAGGGAAAGCTTGGATTCACTGGACCTGCCTCTTCACCTTCAGTGCATCATTTCCCCCTGCGGCTCCTAAAACAAGCCCAGGAATGTTGGATCCCTCTTACAGGCACACCACCCTCAGAGCTGTGCGATGGGCAGGAGCTCGAGGGACCACAGGGAACTTTCTCAGGACAACATCTCCACGTGCTGTTCTAAGTGCCTTTATATTGGGTTGGAAAAGCCAAGCCCTCCAACTTGCTTCTCTAGGAGCTGCTGTCAGCCCATGGGCTGGTGGTGCCTTCCATGGCCCCTTGGCTTTGGTCACCAGCAGTACAGAAAGGAGATTTAAATGGCAGGAGGAGGATGCTCTTACTTTTCCACACTCGTGGGAGATGGATTAAACCAATTGTTGCTTTTTTCTTCCTCTAGCAAAGAAGTGTAATTAAATGTTCCTTTCTTTAATGTCTCCTGTGGTAATTTGAGACAACTTATTAAAGGCTCAATGACTATAGTTGCTGCATAGCACTGCCTCCTGCCCAGCACCCGCAGCAAGGTTAGGGGTCTGTTGTGTGAGATGCTGCACTTAATATGCAGCAAGATGTGATTCTTTCTTTGACTATCTCCTTCTCAGCAGGCAGCTGGGATCTGTGAACCCCCAAAAGGGGCTGCTTTTTTGGGAAGAAACAGCAATGAAAAGGATACTGTATTTCTCTGCGATTCCTTTTAAAGAGGAAGTGTAAGCTATTGGAAATAGTACACATGCCTTTGCTAATCCATGCTCAGGCATGCTGATGTGAGGGACCAAAAGAGAAGAAGCTTTGTTCAAGGAAAGGGTGCTGCTCAGTAGGAAATTTCCTAGATGAAAGTCCCCTCGAGCAAGGGCAGCAGCACAGAGATGAAGTGTCAACAGGAAGCTTCAGCTGTGGCAAGGAGAACATACTACAGCTCTGAGGAGAAAGGGCAAATGACTGCAGCGCGCTTTAACATGCACGTCTGTCAGGGCTCCCACCTCTCAGTCAGGCTTCCTCTCCTTTGGAAACATAAAAACCAGCAGTCAATTAAAACCCAAACTGTCCCACGAGTGTGAGCCCAAGTGACTGGGCTGTGGTTTTCTTAATGTTTGCTTCATGCTCTTAGATGAATTGAGGCGCAGGTTACGTTGAATGAGCCTAACACTGCCCTGGCCTCACTGTATCCCAGCAAATGTCACCGAGAAAAGACATTTAATGATCGCCTGCTTCAGGAAAAGAAAATCAAAACTGGATTAACCCTGAAGCCTGTTTGAAAAATGTGATGAGTGTTGGGCGGGCTGAGGAAGCAGGAACAAGTGTCTGCAGCCTTGCAGGACACCGCTTTTGCAAACCCATGCAAAACTAAACCCCATCAGCATCCAGAGCACTCTGCAGAGGAGTTTTAACAGAAGTGGTTGTTCCAGCTCCCCTGCCCTACTGGAAGCACCCTGGGTGGGTTGTGTCGTGCTGCAAGCTCTTGGCAATGCCTGCTCTGGGCTTGCTTAGCTGGAGTGTTCCTCCCAGAGGGACCCCAGGTCAGGTAAGAGGTAAGTTGGCTGTAGCAGCGTTGTCCTCTGCTGGGAAGCAGGGGTTTGGTGGAGCTGCTGTGAAGGTGGCAGCTGGGCTGGGAGCTGGCATAGAATAGAATCATAGAACAGTTAGGGTTGGAAAGGACCTTAACATCATCTACTTCCAACCCCCCTGCCATAAGCAGGGACACCCCACACTAAACCATGCCATACAAGGCTTCGTCCAACCTGGCCTGGCACACTGCCAGGGATGGAGCATCCTGGGGCAGATCAAGGGGTTGGCAGGGGAAGGAGGATACAGGAGGTTTTACACTCTGGTGAGAGGTGATGCTGCAGGTTACATGTGGCTCCTAGCCACCAGGGCTCCCTTCACAAGTGCTGGAGCAATAAAGTGCACTGAAACAGCTCATGCAGAATGCCTGTCAGCCTGTGGATGAGTTTATACAGGAGCCGATGTGTAGCCAAGGTGGGAGGGCTTTTACTGCCATTAGCAGACATTGGTGGCTGCCACTCTAAAATGAGCTCGGCTGTAAATCAGCTTTTCTAACTCAGCAGGATTATTTTTTCTTTCTATAGTTTCACTGCACTCAGAACAGCATCAAAGTTCAGTCCTTCCCCTCTCTCTCCTCCATCATCTCTTGTACCTCAGCCAGGGGCTAAAGATCCCCAGTTCCCAAACATGAGCATCAAGCTTGCAGCAAACCCCAGAGGTTGCAGTGCTAGGGACATGGAGGAGCCACTGAAGAACCAGCGGGGACTTCAGTTCTGGCAGCACTTGCTCACTCAATCAGCAGAACTGGCCCCTATGGAACCAGACCGCTTATCNTAACTCAGCAGGATTATTTTTTCTTTCTATAGCTTCACTGCACTCAGAACAGCATCAAAGTTCAGTCCTTCCCCTCTCCTCCATCATCTCTTGTACCTCAGCCAGGGGCTAAAGATCCCCAGTTCCCAAACATGAGCATCAAGCTTGCAGCAAACCCCAGAGGTTGCAGTGCTAGGGACATGGAGGAGCCACTGAAGAACCAGCGGGGACTTCAGTTCTGGCAGCACTTGCTCACTCAATCAGCAGAACTGGCCCCTATGGAACCAGACCGCTTATCCCCGGGTAGCTTGATCACAGAGGTAGAGCCACAGCATTGGGTGGAGATGTCAAGGTACTGGCAACAGCTTCTTCACACAGGCAGTATATGTGATGGTGGTGGGTGAGGGGGGCAGTTTCCTGGCTGGGGTAATGACTTGGATGCATCTTAGTATAAGAGATAAATTAAAAGTCATTCCTGCCAGCTGAAGAAAGGCATCATCTGCTTGGCTCTGGCTGCAGGCTCTTACTGTTCCCAAAACTGCCCTGGCTGGGTTGCTCCGGGACACTGCAGCTCAGCCACACTGTCTTAAGGAACAAAGGAAGGAAGGAAGGACCTGCATAGCATCGAAAACCATTTCTGTGGGACTCGGTTGTGCTCAGAGCTGGCCTTCTTGCTTCCGGTCCCCAGGTATCCCTGCACTGACCCCCTTAGTCCTGTCCCTGGTGCACTAGGTCCAGCCAGTCTTGCTCTGCTACCTGTAGAACCAGAGCTGCCATCTTCCTGTTTTCTGAATGAACCCATTTCTGTCAGAGGTCTGGTCCCCTCTAGAGGGTGGAATTACCTCCCAGCATCCAGGGTAACACCTCATTATACATTTGTAAGCTGGGCTGGGACTGGGTTGGACCGTAGGCATTGCTTCCCATGAGGTAGATAAGCTGGAAATCCCAGACAGACAAATTGCTTTGGGCTCAGGAGTTTCTTCATAATATCTTTTTTTCCCAAAACCACTTCAATTGTAATGCTCAAGCTGTGGTTTGTTACTTGTGCAAAGTGTTCCACACTGTCCCACATGACATCCTTGTCTCTAAACTGGAGAGACATC
>NDXB01009882.1:0-12059 GCA_002631895.1 Agapornis roseicollis
GTTGGAACTAGATGATCTTAAGGTCCTTTCCAACCCTAACTATTCTATGATTCTATGATATGACAGTTAGGGGGAGGGGAAAAATGTTCCTGTAAAACTTATGAAGGTAATTCTAAAATTCTATCCTATTCTTCTCACTGATAATGGTAAATATTCCTCCCAGAACTGTATCTACCCTCCATTCTGAAAAAGCTGCCTTTCAAATGAACCAACAGAAGTCTTCCATGATTCTGAAATTCAACTGGTTTTAATTTTAACAGTATCTTTTCCTGCCAAGTTCCCTGGCATTTCAATCTGTGCATCAAAACTAGTGTAGGTTTAGCTGGGATTTTCCCCTGCTGTTGCACAGAAGCTGCTTTCTCTTTTATATGAGAACAACTTTCCAAAACAAATACCCTTCCATCCTCCTCTTATATATGCTTATATGTCTGCTCTTTGCATTCCTCTCAGCTGAAGCAAGCCTAGATTTTGCCTGCAGCTGACAGGATCTCTATTCCACAAGATTCAGATTAATTTCTTAAGACTTTCTGTAACATCTTTTCATCATAATCAGAATCCATTTAACTATCACAATCATCTTTTTTTGTGGAATTCATTCTTACGAATTCTTTCCAGGCCAGTCAGTGTAAAATTTCATTGACTTTTTCGTTTTCCATCCAGTCTCATATCTCTACTTCAAACACTTTGCAGAGTTTTCATTTATTTTAAAATCCAGTTGTTCACCTTGTTTTCATTATGCATTTTATTTCAAACTACCTTACAAAACATTTCCTTTTTGGTATATTTTATACTTATGTGCTCCAAAGATACATACATTTCACCTATATTTGTATTTATTTTTTTACATATGAAACTCTGTGCTTGAGATCTGACCTAGCCAGCTTCTGTGCTATGGGAAGAAGAACCTATGCAGTCATTCCTCATAAATCTCACCTGACAGAATTGTTAGCTTAGTTCTGTGAAAGCAGGCTTACACGACCCTTGTGTCTGAGTATTTTTGCTTTTAATGCAGTCAGTTTCAGGTGTTTACCTGTCTGTCCCTTCATGTTTCAAAAGCAACTGCAAACCCCATACCCAATTTCAATAAATTATCCAGAACAGAGTTATCATCATTATAAAGTTCTAGAGAATTCCACAAAAATTGCAGGATAGGTAAAGTACAAGATCCGATTTGTGCTCTATGTAGCAAACTGCTGAAATGGAGTTTATATGTACTCCACAAATTCATGTGATAGATGCATGAATATTACAGATGCAGAAAAAGCTTTGATCTGAGCTTGCAACTTGTAAGACAACTGAGAATCAAACCACAACACACAAATTCTTAGAAACCAGGATTTGTAAGTTCCATTGCTTGTGGAATTACTTGCTTTTCTGCTGTTTCTCTTTCATCATTTACATATTTACCACAATCTTGTTACCATATAATTTGATTCCATGAAGCCTTATGGGTTTCAGCTTGTGAGAAAACATGCTACAAATTCAAATGCTGCTGTGTTTGCATGAATGTCCTTGAGACAAATCATGCATTTCCAGTAGAAGAAACACACTTGGACTGCATGCTAATACCACCTTGCAAAACTTCTTCCAGACAATCAGTTGTACAAAGCTTGGCTCAGTGAAGTATTACTAATCTGCACTCCTCGCCCTTTCAAAGACCAAATAAAGGCAATTATCTCCAAACCCAGAGTAAAACAAGACACATAAAAAGTTTACACAACAGAAACAATTCCCAAGTTCCATAGGAAAAAAAAACCAAACCAAACCAACCAACCAAACCCAGGCCTGTTTAAGATGTAGTTCTAAAAGAAACAAAGCTTATCCAAGCTGTGGGAAATGAAGAACTAAATAAAAAAAAATGCAGGTCATCTCCAGTTTCTCTAAAGGAAGATGAAATGACCTCTAGTGTCTCATCTAGAATCAGCTTTTCCCCTATTCAGACACCATGGCTTCTGAAATGAACTGTTGAATCACAGTTTTCCAGTATCATTAGTTACAGTAGATTATTATAATGAATTTCAACAAAAGTGTTACAACTTATAAGAAAAAAGAATTTTATTTCATTCAGCAGCATTCTGCCCACATTTCTCAGAGTAACTGAGCAGCTGCAAACTGCTATGAAATCAATGATTTGGAAATACTTGGTGCATCTCAGAATAAGGACTTTTCTTTAATCTCATGCTGTCTTAGTCCTTGGGAGTAAAAAGACTAAATCTACAAGTTACTGAATCAAGCATCCAAAAAGATTAATGAGAAGCATTTCTAAGCTATCCAAGAGAACGTGCATTCTGCTACATATATTTTAAAAATAGTGGAAGATTAGAAACCCATTGTTGCTGGACACCACTGTGCTGTCCTGTAGCTGCACTTCATATTTATTGAAAACTCTGTGTCTAAAGGTTTTGCCTTTTCCTCTGAAAAGTTGTCGTACAGTGGCCTCTTTGATACTGCCTCTGAATAAAGTATACATCCGGATTAGCTTTCTTTCAAATATCCACACAGTATTAACAAAGCAATCATCTCCAAATACACAGCATATTCCAATACAGAAGCACAATTAAATCTTACTACCAGAAAACATTTCAGGGTCAAGTTTTAAACAGAAAATTCACATAGTCCTCTTGGGACAAATGAATACTACAGTTCAGTACTCTACTATTGGAAAATGTATTGATTTTTTACAGAAAAAAACCCTCGAAACCAAAAAAATCAAACCAGAACCTATAACACTTTGCTAATTCAACCAGACTTAAAGTAATAATTGACAGAGTAGATGTTTACATGAATAATGAGAATATCCACAGTTCCATGAGTTGGAATAAAATACTGTAAGGGCCATAAATCTTTATGTTACAATATATAAAGTAAGTCTAAATTCTGGGGTTTTGGAATACGTAAGTCTCCAATGCAAGATTCCTTGATTTCTCTGCAATATTTCTCTGAAGTAGTAGCACCAAGAGACATCTCAGCCCCAGAGGTAATTATAAAGAAAGGGAGATGCCTTTCTGAGCATTATTGCCTCCTTGCACTGTAAAAAGGCTTTGGCTAATATTTTTTGTAATATCCAGGATCCTCTGGGTTTTCTGTATCACAAATATGTTGCAACAACTCCGATGCCAAGGACTTTTCTAAAATTAAAGTATAAAATGTTGAATTATTTCCTTTTTAGGATCATTTGTATATATGAGATGTTGCTTGCACAGAAATTAAAACACAGTTATTATTCTATATAAAGTGCATTTATATATAAAACAAAACCCTGATCTTCTTTTTCATTTACATAAAAAATCTGAGCCATTTAGAGAGAAAGCAGAATGAGGACTTCCATACCACTGACTGTATACTATGATAACCAAAGATGTGAATAGTCCATTCAGTAATCAAATACTCAAATGCTTTAACATAAAAGAGCTTGTTGAGAAATAGAAAAGAAAGAATGCATTCACAAACATCAAAATTTGCTTGAATATTCAATATTCTAGAAAATAAACTAATACAGTAGTAAATTTTAACATTATTTAAATTCACTTGATGGCAAATACAAAAATGTAGCCTGGACATACAAATTTGTTCAAGCTTATGTTTGAAACACCACTGGGATAAAGACATGAGGTTAACCTACAAAGAAAAATATTGGCTACAACTTCAGTATGAAAAAACAGCGAGAGAAAGATCAAATTCCCTTCTAAGATTTCCAAATGTTCAGACTAGAAGTGGTCTTGTATATGAGCTGTATCCCAGTTCTGTGTTTTGTAATTTATGTTTCCAGTGAAGGACTTTTACACATTTTATCAATTTTGGTTTATTTTTTATAATCTGCATAGAAAGTATGAAAATGGCATCAAGATTTAGCCAGTCTAGATTTATTTGCCTGAGATTATAATTTGCTCACACAAGAACTGAATGCACCTCCGCTGATTGAAATAATAAAAAAGTAAAGAAGGATGCTTTATTTGCCAGCTGAAGTATTATCTCAACCAAAGCTAAAACCAGCCACGAAAGTAATTTTGAGTTTCAAGTCGTAACCTGGGATAAAATGCTGAACCTACTGAAATAAATTATAAAGTTGACAGTGACTTCAGTACGCATGGGATTGCAGTCAGAATCTATGGTGGATCCCCATCAGCATGGTAACAATGGCAAGGTGACTAAGCCCATTACAGCTAAGCAGAACAGAAGAGAAAGATTCTGTGGGGCTTGCACGAATAATTGCAAAATTATCCTCTCATATGCTCAGGTGGGAAAAGAAGCTATATGGCACATTTTCCCTCCCATAAGAGCAGCTTAGTAAAACAAATCAGAAGTAACAGGGTTCTACTTTCACACCACTCCACCAAGAGAGACAGGTGGCCAGGAAAGGAGAATAGGAAGATTGTCTGCTTGCAAGGAATAATCCTCACTATAAGATATTGATATTCTGAAAATCCAGATTTTTGTCCTCATCCTGGCCTTACTTCAAGATGTTACTCTTACTTATTCAAGTTCTTGCACAGATATAATAGAATGATCTCTGTTAATGCACTTACTGCATGTGTCCTCTTTACTGTTTGGGCAGGTAGTGAAAATACAGTTGGCTAGAATATCTGAATGTTACATATCCTTTACATGCCTACTGCAATTATGCAGATCAGTTTTACTGAGACAAGTCTACGCTGAAATCAATGTAGACATATTATAGCCTGAGCATGTATCTCTCACAAATATAGCAATCCTATGTCAGAGGAAACACAGGATCAATATTCACTACCGAAGGGGATGTAGTATGCTCTATTCCTGAAGAAGTCGATATATACAAGAAAGAAGTGTCTCTGTGGGGGTTTATGCTGCTAAGTCAAACTGTAAACCCTTACAATTTTCCTGATGTACAGATCTCTGGGGTCTGTCTCCTTTCAGAAAAATACATCTTTTGTAGCTGATTACGTATTTAGCTGTTCTAAGGATGTATTTCCTAGGCTTTGGGAAAACACAGTTTGCACTAATGAAACACTGCATGAGAAGTGTCATGTACAGTCACTCCCACTTGGCAGTTTTGCCACGGATATGTGATTTCATAAACATTGTTCTGTATGCAAATAAAATAATCAAGTAAAATAATACAGAAAAATGTATTACATAAAAAAAAAAACAAGAATTGGATGTCACAAGAAAAGGAGCTCCCTGCAACTAAGCCAACCTGACATACTTTCTTATCAAGATCCACTTNATACAGAAAAATGTATTACATAAAAAAAAAACAAGAATTGGATGTCACAAGAAAAGGAGCTCCCTGCAACTAAGCCAACCTGACATACTTTCTTATCAAGATCCACTTGGTAATAGTAGATTACTTTTTATTTAATCTGCAAGTAAATTTCAATCATCCTTCCCTTGAATTGAAAATAAGAATGCCACACAATGCTTAATTTATTGGCTAACTGGTTAACTTCTTCTCTGTTGAGTCTCTGAATTGAATACAGATAATGAATTTAATATACTGTTTATGTCATAGTTCAAGGAAGGTTACTTCACCACTACTTTGTAACCAAAATTGCCATGCTGTGCCCAGGACTGGTTAACAGATCCAGCCATGTTAGCAACACTTTGTTACAGTTGGTGCCACGATGGAGAATGGAAAGAACTGACCAACCCAAATAAACAAGCAATGCAATTCAAGAATAATTTTGATCTCACTGAGGAGCTGAATATCTATTCCAAATGCTGCTTCAAGTATATGTTCAATAAATACTCTAATAATTCTTTTAATGAAACTATGCTCTGCAAGTCCATGACAACACGGCTGCATAACAATTTTATAAAGCATTAAAAAAGAAACTTTATAGCGTTTAATACTAAAAGTTTGATGATGTGTAGTGATCTGCAAGAAATTGTGAATGCTAACTCTTTGTCATTATCCAAACTCTGCAGAACCCTGAGAACTCTGCAAATTCAAAAGATGACAGAAACTTGCTCCAGATTGTCTTAATACACAAGTTAGAGAAACTGGAAGCTGTGTGTTGAATTCAGATTTCTCCGACTCAGTACTTAAGTTTGTCCTTGACGTCTCTCTTGTTATCTTGTCCTTCCCTCTTAGTTCCATCCTTATCCTTCACTTATCACTACCAATAAGCAGGATGAATTAATGAATGTGGAACTCTTGACTGCTTCCGTTCCTTTAAATGTTTACTTTAACACTACTTTAAATGTTAACAGTGACCTTAGGTATTGTTGACCTATTCCAGTGTGAACATTTCTTGAACCATCAGGGCAGTTCCTGAAGATAAAGTAATTAAAATGTAACAGACATAGGGCAGATGAGTATTGAAAACAGAATAAAATTAATAGGGAAAAAAGCAATTAAATATTAGTATAGAAATGAGTTTTCCATCTTTAGAAAAGGCTTTCCATTAATTTTCTACAACTTTTCTCTCAAAACCTCTTCAGAATCACAATCAATATAAAGAAAAATGAATGCTTTTTCTCATATCAAGGAAACAGAAGGTTTTATACGATCCTTATAATAAGCTAAAAGTAATAAACAAATTTTTTAACTTTCAGATACACAGAGTATACACAGTTCCAGAGCTATCAAACTACAGATATAAATGGATACAGTCAAATCAACTTTAACCTAATTTTGGCATTTTTAATCAAAATACACAGACAAAAAGGTCAGCCCAGACAGCCTAAACTGTCTGCAGCAACACAGCAAATGATATAACATGCTACTGCTACTAATGTCTACAGGCACCGAAATGAATTAATTCAGAACTAGATCAAGCATAACTTTGACAGCCATTATCTTTGCTGTGAATTTTAGGAAAGAAATAAAGGTCCAGAACTCAAAATCTTGTCTCAAATCAAGTGTTTACAAGCAAACAAAGAAAGAAACAAACAAAATCCCAAACCAACACCAATCACACACACACACACACCCCCTTCTTACTTTTATCTGTGGAGTTTCAGGAGTGCTGTATTAGAAATGTCACTGATAAAAACACTGCCCAGAAAAAGCCCTTTCAGGTCACACTTGAAGTGCATTAACGCAGCAATGTGTGGATTTAACAGTGTGGGAGTTTACAGCTTTTGCTGTATGTTGATGACCCCAGCATAGCTAGAAAATTTACATTTTAGGACAATCAGCCCAACACCTTTCAAGTATTACTTTAAAGAAGAAAAAGGATTTAGAAGAGGAAGGACTTCATATAAATAAGGAAGTAAATAAATTTAATTTTGTAACAATATCACAGAACAGATTAAACCCTAAAAGGAGATTAATATAGACAGAAGATAAATGGTATTAATTTGTGGAAAAGGAAAGGAATACATCTAAACAAGATAATCAGAGCTGCTCTCTAATGGGAAGATAGAATCATAGAAAAAGACCTCCACATGACTGTAATCATCAAGTTTGCAATTGAAATAAGCAAGTAAAAAAGAGAACTGCAGTTTGGAATGAAGGCATAGAGACATTAAGTGTGATAAGATAAGGATTTAATATGTGACTGTAGCATGACTATATGTGGAAGAATTGCATTCGCAATAATACAGTCGTGACTTAAAACATTCAGGTTTGGGAGCACATAGTTTAAGGGGGTGGACAAGCCAATTTTTTGAGAGGTCCTTCAAAAGTAAAATAATTTTTTTATAAAATGGGACAAGAAAAATATAATGCTATAAACTCAGATCAGTTTAGTATTCTCTATGTAAAATTAACACATTCCTGTTTGGCACAAGAGTCAGCTCTATCTTGTGTATGTATTAATGATCATAAGAATTGAAAAATTTAAAGCAGTTATACTGAGTCAGGCCTTCCTGCCACCCATCATGATCAATAGCAGACACAGCAGACATCTAGGGAAGGGGCTAAGGATGGTATAAACATTCAGTAACACTTCACTGGTTGACTGTCCAAGCCTCATCAATCTGCAGTGAGAACGGTACATTTGAGATAAATGATGGATATTTCTCCATTAAATTACCTTTTTGACCCCACATAATCCTTCATTATTCATAGCATCTGGAGGCAATGAATCCAGATTTAACTTACACTGTGTTAAGCTGTGCAATGAACTTGCCATTGATAATTTCATTCAATATCATTCTTGTATTAAGGGACAGTAAACAACTGTTTTTTACCTTGCTACTCATGAGCGTATAGACTCAGCTATCTTTTCCAGACTGACTAGTGGATTTACTCATATGATGTATGAAAGCTGTTATATACCATCGATCATCTTTTGCCCCCTTTCTGTATTTTCCTGAGTTCTACTATGCTGCTTTCAAGACAGAATGGATGAAAGACCAATGTGACTTAGGTGCAGCAGGATAATCATGATCTGTTTTGTTGTCTATCCCTCTGTAGTAATCCAAACACTGTATTTGTGCCATAAAAACTTAGCTGATTGTACATCAACTTCGTATTTTGCTTAAGCCTCTGAAGATGGGTCTTGTAAAAAGTTGTCTGCAAATCCAGACAGATTATATGAATGTGACAATCCTTGTGAACATGTCCAGTGACAATCTCAGAGAACATGATTTTGTGAGCTGTAAGTTTCCTTTTCATGTTCATTCTTCTAAATATGTGATGTTAATCAGTGCAGCCATTAAATCTATTCTTCATTATGGATTCCTCTGGTTTGCTGAATACATGCTTTAGCTTACTCATCTGTAGTTTCATGCAGAAATCTCTCCTTCTTCCCTGCCCCAAGCATATGTTTGCTATGCATAGCTTCAGCTACAGCTAAAAGCTGATATGAATTTCTTTGGAATGCTTAGATAAACACTATTTTGACTGGTGAACTGCTACGGTTTTGTGATTTGACCTATAAGCTCTTCCTTGGTTTAAATCAGATCTTTAGAACCACTATCAAGACAGTTTTGTTATGGGAAGTGTTTTCTTGTGTTTCCTTTCATGCAGATGTGGCACTTAAGGACATGGTTTAGTGGTGAACATGACAGTCTTAGGTTTACAGTCAGATTCAAAGATCTTAAAGGTCTTTTCCAACATAAATGATATTATGATTTTACTATTCTTATGTTCAGTTATTTTAAGACTTAAGTTTTTATTGCATTTTTGATGTTGGTCATCTTCCTTATGCCAAAGATGTGTTTTCTTACAAGAAAATGTCAATAATCACTCATTCCCTTACAAAAAAATGTCTACAAGTGCTATCAGGCTTTCACCTGAAATGTTCTTGCTGAGATACTTAGGAGCAGGTATTTAAAAGTAGCATGATGTCTCTGGGATGCAACTTTCATTGCCTTGAGGAATTCCAAAGCAGGTCAAAGTAAAATTACCTGGAAAATCATCAATATAAGTCACTAGTAATGTCCTTGGTTTTAGGGGCCAGAATCCCCAAGACACCATTTCCACTGAATCTCTCACAGATTTCTTTTTTTAAATTTGCTTTAAAAATGAAACTTTCTAGCTTAAATTTTTCACTGTTTATTCTGTGGATTCTTTTCTCTGTCACTCCATTTTAAATTGCTGTATTTGGGGTTCTTATTCACAGATGACAGAGCAATAGGCATTTGTTCCTTTATGTTTTCTATGGGCAGTTATGTCTGGGAGGATTTTTCACAACCAGCAAGGCTAAAATGTGTCTGCTTTGCATTTTGTTCAGTGAATGACTGCATTCTTCAGAGAGTAGTATCAGTGGTCCAGTCCTATTTATCATGCTATACTGCTTCAAATGTATTGCAATATGTGTGTACTTGAACATATATGTACAATGTTCACAACTGCCCCTATACACTCCACAACTGCACATGGATTCACATGAATGGTACTTACTTGGGACTTTACATCTTTCTCACAAATAAAGATATTTCTCCTTGCTTAATTCAATTTATGAAGTGTACTTAGATGTGTTAAGGGCGTCTCATTTCTGTATACTGCAAACCCATACAAGTGTACATTTTTTAAGCTGATTATATACTTTTTCTTTAACTGTAGGTGATTAAATTTTTCTTTAAGTTTTCCAATACAAATCCAACAGCTTGGGATGACAAAGCATGTCTACAAAATATAGTATTGCAGAATCGTAGAAGTAAATAAAAATAGGGTTTTGCGAGGGAAGAATGCAATTTTGAATACAATTATTATGCGCTCTTTGTTTTAGCAAAACTCACACTGAAATGGACTAAACTGCTTGTTTATACTGAACTGGATTCTTGGAAGTAAGTGGAAGCTTTGCCTGAGTAAGCAGGGTAAGGACCAGATACTTCAGAGGTGAGCGATTTCTTCTTTCAGATATTGTCTCACTGTCTCTCAGAACTGAATTAAACACTTGACTCAAAATCTTGTTCTGAACTGTGTGAAAGCAACTCCCAGCCAAATCCACTGAAGTGCTCACACGCACGTGGGAGTGCTGGCTCAGAGGACAGGGCCAATCCTTTTGTGATAATGATCCCCTGACGTATAAATGTTCTATATTAATTGATGCATAATCACTCTACAAATTAATTGAGACAATCAAGTTCAGTATTTCTGTCCCATGACTGCAATACCAGCACACTGACTAGGCGCTGGAGATGACTACTGTTAACCTTTTTGCTCTAGTTCTCTCTTTGCCATTTCCTAGGGACTTCCTTCAAAATACATCAGAAGAAATTTCTTGTTACTCTAGCTTTGAACTACTTCAAGCACACACAGAAGAAACATGAAATAAGCTTATGCCAAAGTCCAAGTAGCACAAGTGTATGTAAACATAAGTATGGTCTAGCAAAATCAAAGTAAATTTGCATGAAGATAAGGACATTAATTTCTAAAACAATAATATGAATCGTATCACTGGTAAAAGAAAACAAATTCTTAAACAGAGAACAGCAAAGTGGTAACCCAGTGTAAGACAAAGAACTGAATTTCTTGTATTCGTAAGAAATCCAAGGAAAAACGTTGCTGGGTTCATTCCGAGGCTAAGTTTTATATTTTAGGTATTTTGGAATCCTGTAGCAAAATCTCTCTTTGGGAGTTGCACTACTTTTCAGTCCAGCACACAAAGTTTATTAAATTTTGTGGGAAAAAAGCTGTTTGGCAGCATCCCAGTCCATGAGGGTCTGAGAATGATGTGCCAGAAAGACTCGGGAGGCCTCAAAAGCCACTTTAAAATATGGAAAAGCTTTTTTTTTTTTCCCAGAGGCTCAGTTCAGGGGGTTTCAGTCTGTTCCATGGATTTTTCTAAGCTACATCACAAAAGCAAGCAATCTGTTACAGGTACTCAAAAAGCCTCTCTGTGTTATCATCCTTGAACAGTAGTGCTGCTTTAGAAGGAAGGGTTTGGGTTTTATGGTTTTTCATGGTTATTGAAAAACTCTTTTTCTCCCACCAATAGCTAATAGCTATCTGTAGATATGGAGAGATGTATTTAGTGTGAAGACTTACATGTTGCAGGGATCAAAGTCTATTTTCATCTTCACAACTCTTCATGTTTCTTTGTACCAACACCCCTCAAAAAGTGAAAATTTTGTCTTTACAGTTTTGTACCATGATGACTGCCTAGTTATATGCACAAGATATTACAAATATTTTACCTAAATATGTCCATGGAAGGATAAAAACAGTATCATGCCTCTATTCTGGAAAGAAAAACCTATTTCCTTTTTCTCCTTTTAACAGTCTTTTCAGCCAGTTAATAGACCACATCTCACAGCATTTGAATTTAAATCACTATTAAATTCCTTTTAATTAGTTTCTTTTAAAGTATAGAGACAGGTACTGTCTTGGCAGAAACAGCAGCTTTAACAAATCACAGCAGAAATTATTGAGTTTTAGGTATAATGGGTACTACACAGGAAACTTCTCAAAGAAGTTTCTTCTTCCATTAATTCTCAGAGCCCAACTCAGTTCATTAACCTCACAAGGATTCTTCCCTTTGACTTCTGAAGCAGAAGATCAGGTACAGACTGTGTTTCTAATCTGGTGGTTTTAAGAACTGACCACAAGCATGGGGAAAAATAGAAAAAGCAAGCAAGAGAGAAGGGGACAGAAATTCTGTTCTGTTTTATCTGACAGATCCCTATTGCTGAACCTAGGACAAATAAAGAATCATAGAATAGTTAGGGGTGGAAAGGACCTTAAG
>NDXB01009883.1:0-14951 GCA_002631895.1 Agapornis roseicollis
TGGCATGGTTAAACTTCATGAGGTTGGCATCAGCCCACCTCACAAGCGTGTCAAGGTCCCTCGATAATGCTATACTGAATAATATGTTTTAATAGTTAATATTTGGAATCCAAATAAGGTATTGACCTGCTTTGCAAAAGTAAACCATATGGAGAGAGCCATCTATTAGGATGCAGACATAAATTTACAGATAGGATATCATGTACCTGCTATTTTTTGGAAATGGACATAAGTTATAAAAAATGAATTCAAGCATGTAAACAAAAAGCTGTTCTCCTCTTTTGGATGTTCAGTTCTTGGGAGGAAATGTCCTTCTTAATAAAATATGAAATAATCAAAAGAGATGTTATTAGACATAATTTAGGACTAGAGCTATGTCTAGATGGCTATTATCCTTCTTTTATTTTTAGTGATTGTCACTTAGAAAATCAAACAAAAAAGGGGCCACCATAAAACTGCTTGAAATAGAAAAATTGCACAAATGCTTTCCAACATAATTAAAGCTGATAGAGCTCTGAATTTAGTTAATGGTACATGAATTAGTCTAGGCTAGCCTGAAACCTCGCATTTGAGAAAAAGTAGTCTTCAAAAAAATTGCTTCCAAAATTAAAACAAACCATAAAACATTTCTAAAATGTCTCTTGCCTCTCTTTGGCTCTTAATTGTCAAGAAAATGTATTTCTTTGTCAGGAAATCTCTTCCTACAAGCAGAAATATCTTTGCAGTGGATATTGTTTGACTAGTGTCATGCCCCTATAAACCCACTGATCCATATTCTACTTCGTCACTTTTAAATGGGCTTTCATCTTTGGTTTATATCCTGAATCAAAATAAATCTAGTTTCTATTCTCTTCATGAATCATCCCCAATACTAACAATCTTTTCAAAATGCTAAAATCTACAGAGCTCCAATGTCAAACTTTAAGTAAGGCTGAGGATGCAGAAGCTTTTTGTAAGTAATAATAAACAGTTCCTCACTAAAGGCAGAGCTTAAGCCTGGCATCCCACTTCTGAGGGGAGCCTTAACCTCTGAGCCATGGCTGGGGGGCAGAAGGGCTGGTTCCCTATTTTAACTGGGGTTTAACACTTCTGGGATGCATTTGACGTGAACCATGTGGAGGGAGGACTGTATCTGAAGCACACACCTAGCTCAGCCCCAGCTAATCCAGGAGCTGATGTACAGAGATGCTGACAGTACCTGGTGGCAGGACACAGCTGAGACATTGAAGGGATCCTTGCAGAGTGGGGAAGTTAGTTAGAAAAATCCATCCTTGTAAACTTGAACTGAACAGTTTTGTACCCACACACTCTCCCGCTTGCTACTATTTAGTGTATTAGATATAAATTACTGGGTGTGCACAGAACTACTCAAATTTTGTAACCATATCATGAACTTTCATCATCTTTTCACATAGTTGATTTTTTTTGCTATAGTTACTTTCCAGAACTAAAACTGCAAGCATCTGTTGGATTTTGGTGGCCTTTGATGGAGCTACAGAACTGATATATAGGGGCAAAGCAGTTGAAATAAAGCCCATTTATGAGTAAAAGCTATTTTAAATAAAGTTAGTGCACTGTATGTATTTACATCTAAACATCTGCATCTGTCATGCAACTGGATGAGCTTGTATTGTTTCTACAATAGCTGGCACTTTCAGTACTGAGGAGACAATACAATAGCCCCAGGGGCAGACACCTTAAGGACTTGAACCCTAAATGTGTTTCAGAAGCCAGTAACTAGTTTTACTTGCTGGAAGTTAGATTAATGTTATCATTGTTAATAAGGTATTACCACCCTGTTGCTGTTGCAATGTATACAAGAATGACAGAAACACAGAAAAATCACTGACTTAATGTTAATTCCTCATACTTTAGGCTTGTAATTTGAGGGTTTTACCGGCTCAATTTACATATACATCAATTTTACATATTACATAGTATTGTAAATATTGTAGATATTTACATCAATAATATTTTTTACATATAACACAACATTTTTTACATTTACATTTTGCTTATCTTTAACTACGGGTAGTTCTATGTAATTGTTGGTTGGTTTGTGCAGAAGCTCCATTATTCCTGGTGAACAATGCTGAGAAATCAATGTGATCACGCGAATGCCATTTTATTAGACAAAGTGTTAACCTTATATAGAGTTTCTTAGCACAGCTAAATTGATTTGGCAATTGTTGATTGGTCACCTTAACCCTTAACAATGCTAGGATTGGATAACACTGTCCTGGGAACTCGACCTTCAGAATTTCTTAGCTCCTTTTCTCTTCTGCTTCCTTCTGCAACCTTGCAGCTGGTGTTTCTGTACTCCCCCATCCACGGCCTTCAGTTTATCTAGGCTACGTGACTGTTCTTATGCAGGCTGCCTTATACCAAGGCCTCTGGGGTGCTCACAAAATGTCCATTGTTACACAACTGGTCCACAGGTTTGAATTTTATTTAAGCTCCAGTTAGCCACATAGTTATCAGTTCCAAGGGGTTTTTTCCTGGTTGATGTTGCTTACCAACTGAGTAACGGTAACCTCTGTTTTGCTAGCCAAGTTGTCAGTTGAAATACTGAAGAATACCACACCCAAGACAGTAATCTGGGGATTTCCCTCCTTTACATATCCTGATGTTCCCTTGGAGTGCACCTATAGCCCTTAGTGCATCCATCATACCCGTCATATTCTACAGTACTTAACATCTTACTGGGAAGAAGTAAGTCATCAAGGAACATATGTTCATATTGGTACATGCATTTAAACAACAAAACTGTTCATTTGTTGGCTTTTTTGACATCTATTGTACAAGGAGCTTGCTGTTTATACAATTTTAAAGCAATCTCTATAAAGACGTAACTTGGATCAATTTAGGGGTTGGAACATGATGATCTTAAAGTCCTTTCCACCCCCCCTCCCAACTCTTCTATGATTCTGTGATTGCATTGTTGAAACACCCAAATATAGGTAAATTTCCAGAAGATTTTTTCCATAGCTGTGAATGCAGGTAAAATGAGAGGCTTTTTTGCCTGATAGAAAACAATTAGCTGGGGTAAAAGAATGAAAATAAAAGATAACAAAACTGAGTGTGTCTCAAGATTCTAGTTACAAGTCCAGGATTCACAGCTAGAGGATAGTTGGAAGGAACAGAGCTGTTGATAAGCAAAAAAGACTGTCATTACCCTTGATGTATACCAGGCTCCTAAAGTATCCAGATCCCATAATTTCCCTGTGTTTCAATTCAACACTGCTTGGTAACTGATCCAAACTGAAACTGAAGTGTCATTCCCATAATTCACACAAGTGCACCTTGAAATAGAAGCTTGTAAGCAGTCTTATCAAATTAAAAGCTTGATGTCAAATATAAAACATTTGTCATCCCCTTCAGGTCTTCTCTTGGCTCTGTTCGCCCTTCACTTTCTCTGTTGTTTGTCACCATAAAATAGTTAATTCCCATCAGTAGTGACAGCTTCATCAGCTACTTGTCTTTCCATAAAAATTTACAGAAATAGTACATCTTCCTTCCAATAATCTCCTTCACTTAAAAGAAAATTTACAACTTCTGTAGGTAATGTAGACAAAGTGTGACAAATGGAGGTGAAACGATTTATGAAGAGCCATGCAGCTAGGTCAGGATTAGAAGGAGGATTAGACCTCAGACTCAGGTTTGAGGTCCCATGCCCTAATGTGTTTGCATTGCTTTCACAACAGCACCGTGTGGAAGCAGGCTTGTGTGGCACTTCATGATGCATCCTTCAGGAGACATTGTTTTTCCCAGCCTGACAAAGCCCAAGAATCAGTTGACTATTAATACTAGCATTTTTGCTTTGAGCATAGATTAGACAGCTAATAAAACCTCATGAGTTTCTGAAAACATCAGTCTGCTTTGATGTCACTTCACACAAAAATAATACTGCAAGGTTTATTGTGCCAGATCCAGTCCTATACTGTGCTTTCCCTGAACCAGAGATGTAATGCTAGGAAAACTGAAAGCCATAGGTGAGATTCAGCTGGTAAAAAAGGAATGGCTGCCTCTAAGTTATTAAACATCGTTTTCCCATGTCCTTGCTGCTACTTGATAACTTGCCTTGACTGTACCCACAATTGCTTTTCATCACTTTCAAACTTGCTTTGCTGCTTTAATTAGATAGGGAGAGTATAGATTATATGAGTCAGCCTTCATTTTCTTGAGCAGCGTGAAAGTAAAAAAAAAATGAAATGGCTCAAGAGAAATATTTATCTGCAGCAATTTCGCATGCACTGTGGAAAGGAAAATGGAACTGTTTTGAAGGACACATGTCAATGAGTTTCAGACCCACTTGCCTGTACTTCCCTTGATAAAAATCTTTTCCTGGTACAAACGCCCATGCACCAGTGTGCAAATGGATGGTTTGTAGTAGCTCTTAAGCAGAAACCTTCAATCCTTTCAGATCTGTGGCCGATCTAACTCACTCTGATTTCTACAGCTGGCATGGCTCCCTACATAATTTTAGTTTCATTGCTATAAATATGTATTGCATCTAGGAGTGTGAGGGAAAGGATAAAAAAGAAGCATTCCCTTGACAGGTTCTTGTTTATGAAAAAACATTTCAATGTTTAACTCCAGTATCCATGAAGTGCAAAAAAGATACATGTGATTCTTACCAGAAAATAAGTGTACATTCAACTCTCACCACCTCATTATCGTAGTTCACTATTTTATGAAGGCTATTGTATGGGGTCAGAGAAAACATTCAAGGCAAGATGGGAAAACATGGGCATTAAATATGACTTTTTCGTCTCCAAATTGATTATAGATTGTTGAAAGTGAAAGGGGAAAAAGAGTTTTCTTAGCTTTCTGTAGCATAATTTTGAATGTGTTTTAAAAGAAATATGTTTTGCCACTTATCACTAATGCCAATTTATTTAAGGGAAAGAATAGAGTCCTAGGAAGGAAATAACACTGATATTTAGTGTTCCTCACCCCTATTGTAATCTTTATGAATCAGGGCTCTCAAGAAAGTCCTAAGGGTTATTTGGGAGTTAGGAAATGAAGGTAGAAGCTGAAAGCGTATGCTAAAACCTGTTAGATTGTGATCAGTTCTTACTCTCACCAAGTTCCCTAAATGAAGCTGAGTCGAAGAGAAGAGAGATAAATAGCATAAGATTAAAGTTGGAGCTTCTGGTTTCAGTCCTAAACATGAATTCAGACTGCTTCATTCAGTGTTGGCAAGTTCAAGCTTTCAAACTTGCTAGTCAACCACCCAATATCACAAGGCACCTTAAAACTGCTGAGATGCCAGAACATAGCAGAGATTGCCTTTAGCTTTATTTAAACCTTTCTTTGGGGCATCCTCTTCAAATCCTTCTCTACACTTATCTTGGCCAGAACCTTCCTTAAATGATCAAAAATGTATTGCTCTAGAATACCTGGTTTTACAAAATAAACATTGTGCTAATCCATTTTTACACGCTAAAAATGTCAACCATTGCTATCTGACTTCTTCCTAACTGGCTGTGAGTAAGGATGGAGTTTTCAAGTACATAAGCTGTCTGTTTCCACCTCGTTTTTGCACTTTCTTAAATTCCATTTAGTTCTTAAAGGTAATCTTCTAGTGTGCTAACAGGCTCTCCCTAAGTCTTGTGTTTGTCTGCAGAACCTTCCAGAGTGACCTTAAGGCTCCTCATGAAACCAGCAAAGGGATTTTAGAAGAGATCTTAGATGTGGCCCTGGAATAGATGTAAGAATAAGAAATTAGGAGTTGTTGTCCAGTCTCTGACATTAAATCTGAATGCAGTCCTGGGCTCCATCAGTTTCTATTGTCAATCTGGTCTTTCAGCTAGGTATTTCAGGACACCAGACTGTTGTGGGACTGTACTTCTCTTCTATAACCTGCAGTGTGTCCTCTAGCACTGACAAAATGTAACTAGTGCTAAGACCATCATAAATACTTACAGGTCATTCGTAGTATGAACATTTAATTCCTGCTGTCATCATCTGAAAAGTGTAGTAGTTTTAATATATGTAGAGTGTTAACCTAAACTACTCTCTTGAAAAAAAAAAAAAAAAAAAAAATTNTCATTATGAGGGAAGGTTAATATAATTAGAATGAATATATTACTCAGCCTTCTTTCTATCCTGAATACATTACCAGTTTCTGTCCCCTCTATCTTACTTTTTTTGAAATGTAACATGTTTCCAGTTCTTGGGAGTTAAGAAAGAAATGAAAAAAAAAAAAAAAAAAAAGATTGTTGTTTAAACAAAGTACATGATCTTTCCCTGGTTTCTCTATTAGGAAAATGATTCCTTTATTTCTAGTTTTCCATAGTTCTCTCAGGATTCAGTTAAACCACAGTGGAGTAGCTGGGGAAGCATTGCTCAAGATGAGCAAATAACACTAGCATGTGCAATTGAGATTAGTTTGCTCATGGGAGTTTCACAGAGCTTCTATCAGCCCTCTCCCAGCTTCATGAGCCAAGACAGTGCAAGTGCAACCATTTAACCAAACCGCCACATTTGCAAAACACAAGGCTGGGTTCATGTAGGCATGCTTGAGGAATTTGATTTGATGTGTACTAAAGTATTGAATAACAGCCATCACTTTAAATATTTGTCATTTCTTCCCAAGTGTATATCACAAACACTTTGCTTTTAGTTATGACTGTGCCATTGCATTACTTTTCAGACAATGACATGGTGTTTGACTCTACCTAACAGGCACAGACTGCCCTGTGGTTTACTCTTGCTGAAAGCATCTCACTTTCACGATGTGCCTCTCTTTCTCCATATCCTTGTGTAGTGCTCATATTACTGTACGAGTCTTCAGCTTCAAACCCTAAACTCCTGCTCTGCCAGAGGAATTGAGAGTCCCCATATTTCCTTATTGATCAATGTATTCTTGACTGTACTTGAATTTTCCATAAAAAGAGTAAGACCTAATTATGGAAGAGAGTGCTGGGGTTTCTATATGTTCCAGTATGGTTAAAAAGAGCTGAAAATTCTTCCCTTACTACAGAACCAGATTCAAAGGTAGGTCTTAGCTGTTCATTTCCACATGATTGCAAAGTGACCTCTGTTGAACTTCCACATAATCCATTTACTGTAGATAAAAATTAAACTGCACAGGAGGCATATCAAATGCACCTACCTATTGTATTTGTTCCAGTTTATCAATGTTTTCTCTTGGTCTGGGGAGTCTAACCTGGAGATAGATAGTAATTTAGAGGTGATCTCAAATGCCTAATAACGGGAAACAACTACTTCCCCTCTTGGGAAGTGATAGTAAGCTAGCAATCAACAAGGACTATGCTCTTGCTGACACAGCCCATGATGCAGCTGGCTTTCATTGCTGCAAGGGCACACTTGGCTCATGTTCAACTTACTGTCAGCCAGGACTCCTTCTGTGAAGTTTCTTTCCAGCTGGCTGCCCCAGCCTGTTCTGTTGCATGGGATTACTCTATCCCAGATGCAGGACCCCGCAGTAGATTTTGAAATTTCTCATGAGATTTGTCTCTTTCTGCCTAAGCCTTGACCTCTTGCCTATCTGTGGTATCTGTGAATATGCCGAGGTGTGCTACCTCCCATTGTCCAGGTAATCAAGATATTTGAGGTACTGATGCCAGTAATAACTGTTGAGGAATACCACTAAGGACTGACTGCCGGTGGAGCTTCCTACCCCTGGCTGAAAACCTCAAAGCCTGGCAGGCCAGCTGATTTTCCATCCACCTGTCAAAACTACATTTCATCAATTTGGTTGAAATTTTATCGTGTGGAACTGTAAAAAGCCTTGGTATAGTCAAGGTGAGAAAACAGCCACTCCTGTCCTCTAGCCAACTGAACCAGTCATTTCTTCAGGTTGGTCAGATCCAACTTGCCTTTAATGAATGCAACCTGGATGTTTCCAGTCATTTTACTTTTCTTCTTGTACCTGTTATACATGTCTTTTATGAGGATTTTCTCCATAACCCTCCTGGGGACCAAACCTGGTCTGTAGCTCCCTGCATCCTCACTAAAGGGTAGTTTCCACTGTCTGCGCATGAGGAAGAAATGGAAACTTCAGCTGTTATTCACCTATTACACTAGCAGTAAATGCCTAAGAAACTATACCAATTTGCTACTTGCTCCACCAACTCCGTATTGATGCACAGTGCAGTGGGTAATATATGTATATGTTCTCCGCTGGGAACTAGGGCTTAATGCTCTGGGCCCATATTTGCTGAGATTGCCTGACTATATTTGTCCCTTCCCACTGTTCCAGGTCTGTTTGAGCTGAACATCTGCCTGAAAACAGCCAGATGGGTATGAATCTGGACTTCAGCAGTTTCTTCTGCTGTAGAGCAGTGCTACATGAATATTATTAGGCCAAAAGTCTTGTGCTGCTGTAGAGCCCTCATTAGTTCTTCTAAATGTATGGGTGAACACTTAATTCATTTTTCCTTTCATGCAATCTTGTTCTATTCATTTACTTCTTAAGCAGATTTGTAATAGGAGACTATTTCCTTACCGTCATTTAAAACTGCACCTTACACAAGCAGCAGCTGTCTTGATGCCAGGGCCACAGAGCCACATTCAGTTGCATTGCAGGTGGCTTCAAATCTCATTAAAACAGTCACCATCATCTTCTGACTGTGAATCATTTAATTTTGGGCTTACTTTAAAAATGGTAATCAATGAAGTTAATTATAGGTTGTCATAGGCACAGCATACACACTCCTCTCCCACCAGGCTATCCTCACCACTGGCAATAGTTTAGGGATGTGAAGCTTTTAGACTTTTGAAAGTGGGTTCTCAAAGGGCTTCTCATGATTTTGAGCAAGTCTGTAATGCCTTTTATCATCCTTGTTGTAGTTCAGTCCTGTTCTAGACATTCAAGGGTATTTGGAGAAAAAAATTGGGCCTTTCAGTCATTTTTGCAAAGATAATGAAGATGTATTCAGCTCCTGGCAGCTGAAATACAGAGGAAGGATTTGGAATTATTCTGAACACATTTTTCTTTTTCCCTCAGAAACAAGGTCAAGAGAGATTATTGTTTTATCAATTCATTCTTTACTCATCCTTGAAGTAGTGTCAAGTCGTCACGACAGGACCTCAACAGAGTTTGGAGAACAGCGAATGAGGAAGAGAATCAGTCAAGGAAGAACTTGCTAGGATTTCACCATGGTAATTTCACAAATGCCACTTTACAATTCATCCATTATTCTCAAAATAGCTCTAATGTACTCAGTAGTTCACACAGAGAGCAGGAAAAAAAATTGTATTAATCACAATGCAATGAACTGCTCGCTCCTAGATTAAAAAAAAAATAGAAACTAGAGACTGAAAGACACTGGGGGAGAAACTGGCCTTTAGAAATACTGAAGATAGCATGAAAGTGATGTATTACTTTTAATTAAGATGCAAAAGTGCCAATCAAGCTCAAGTCTTTCTTGTGTAAAGTACTGAGAAGATACACACCAAGAGATGGGGCATAGTCTCTGAAACACACAGACAGGTGTCATTGAGGTTTTGACACACCAGATACAGTATTTTGAACTCAGCAACACGTAAGCAGCTCAGGAACTTGTACAGTAAGCAAGAGGCCGTAAGTGCAGCAGGCAGTGTCTGTTGAAAAGAATCCATCCGTGTCCCTATCCATCCATGTCCCTATCCATCCATGTCCCTGTGCTCTTTTCTATGGGATTTGCAGCCATGTTAAACCTCAAGCCACCAAAATATAGTGCTGCTGCCTACCTACGGATACCAACCTTACAGTTACCATCTAGCATTAAGTTCTGAAGCTTCATAACTCCAGTTTCCTCTGCAATGACAGCATGATAGACCTTTTTTCAAAAAGAGAAGCTAATGCTTGCTGTGTTACAATTCCACTTTGTAGGGTCTAAGAGAATGCTATATACATTTCTAATGAAGTGGAGAATCTGCAACACAAACATGAAAATGGAAAAGCTTTCCTCTGTACCTCAGTTTATGAAAGAGAAGGCACACATAACATTTGCTCAAATGGTTAAGTTTCCTCATTGCTCTGGGCTGCAATTAAACTAGCTTTAACTACCATTGGCTTAATAATGCCTTAGCTCAGGCTTGAATTGACAGCATAGATTTCTGCTTTCCAATATGAGACAGAACAGATTTTAATATCTCCCTAAAGTCAAGTAGTAAATACATAGTTTTGCATGTCTTTTTAGATGGCCTTTAATAAGGCCTTTTAATACAAATGTTTTTATTTTCATTTTAATTTTATTTAGAATTAAAGCAACAACTAACCAACTCTGAATAGGTGCTAAAAAAAAACAGGTAAAAACTGTATGTTAGCACCAAAGTAATTTTAATGAGTTATTACCTCCTTAAGTGGTAAAATAGAGAAAGTTAGTTGCAAGAAAACCCCAGCCAGCCTGGAGAGGAACAGCTGATACATGCCCATGAAATACTGTGGGACTGCTGCCATCTTCTGGTAAATGAAACAAAGGCACGTCAATATTAAACAGTATACTCTCCTTTGGAAGAATAGACAAGGTTTAGGGTTTAAGACACAGAATAAATGGAAATTCTTGGGGGCTGGCACATTTGCCCCTATCAAATTCCATTTCTTCACCATTTACATATTCAACTCCTATAAATTAGTTTAACGTCATTTTATAAACACAGAGAAATTATACTCCTTTAATTCCAGTTGCAGGGCAGAGAGTTGTAAGCACTTGTTGCGTTCTACTTCTGAGAAGTTTCTCAGAGTGACTACATGGGAATAGTGTGAATTTTGTATTTCTATGATACTGATTGACGTGCCTTGTTATGGTTCACGATAAGGGCTTCCTGAAGTATCGTTATATATTCTACACACTTGTAACTCAGTAGATGTATTTCTGTGTGATTCGTTTTGTGGTAGCTTTGTTGCATATTTCAGGCTTTTTCTTCTTTGGGAAGGACTCTAAGCATAAGAGAGCTGGATTCATTTATTCATTTTCCTTTTTTTTAATTTACAGCATGTTCCATGGGCTTGTTAAGAACCTGGATTGACTATGAGCAGAAAAGCTTGTCATATGAGTTCAACACTCAGTGTATAAGATACGAGTGGTTTTGCCATGGCTGACCACAAACAACTATTTCATGTTTGATCATGGGAGCATAGCTCATGATCAGGAGGCAAGTAAAAAAAAATCACATAGCACCAGGCTTCTCAGGGATGAGTTAGACTTTAGGACCACCAAAAATAAACACTTACTAATGAATAAATGATTTTTGAAAATAGAAGTTAACTAAATAAATAAATAAATAGGACTCTTAATTCTCTGAGTGATACGTTGCTTCCATTCAAAACAAACAGTAGCTCCTGCCCAACCTGAAGCTCTCAAACAGCCACCTATTAGATTAAGCTATTTAATACATACACCTGATACTGGAGGAATACAAATAACGCTTCTGCCTAACCTCTTAAATATTAGCCTGTGTCATAACTCAACTTGTGATGGTTTTATTTATTTCACCAATTTCTCCCCAGTCTCTCTCCACTTCATGTTGGATGCCTCCCAGCCTGAAACTACAATTGACTTCTGGGCTGGGTTTTGCAGGATAACACAAGCAAACAAAGAAAAAATGTTACCTGCTCAAAAGCGCTGCCCTCTAGGGATGTGTGGCAGGAGAAAAACTGCAGCCATCTACCCACAGCCCAGCAAGATATATGAGATCTCGGGTGGCCTTTGGGACAGGGCTACCAAATGCATGTCATGTGAGTTGTAGAATACTTGGCACCCTGCCTTGGGTTTATCTTTGCTGTTAATACCAGCCATCAATCTTGTTCTTCCTGAGGCTGACTGCTCCTATGAGAAATTGCTTTACTTCTGCTCGCTCATTACCTCTCACTCATAAAAGACAATTTTATACTGTCGGCACAGCTATATCAGCCTGTTGGCTCAGCAAAAACCACGTATGTCTTGAAGGAGTCCTCCACCTTCAGATAAGACAGCAAAGGAAAGATGCTACAGAGCCTTCAGGTAATCTGGATGCGAGTTTACAATTGGCAAATGAAATACACCACTCTCCAGTAACAATTAAAAAGTTAAACATCTGTGACCAGATCTGTGCAACATTTAACTGTTGCTAAGATCCCATTTGGTTAAAAATCCCAGCATGTTTCCACATTTTATCATGCCAACTAAAATGAGATGTAACCTGGCAATTCTGAGCAAGGTAGTGTATTACTTACATGATGTAGTCTCTATAATACGAATCTCATTCCTGTGATGTCCCAGGGTTCCATCATAATGTTTATTACTATGACAATCCAGAGAAAACAAAATCCATGTCTCATGCTTGTCTTTTTGGCACGATTGAGTAGAAATTGTGTTCAATATTTATAATACTGCATGTATACTACTTGCTTCATTTTCATCTCTGTTGAATTGGGGTTGTTTAATGTGAGAACCATGATAAAAAAAAAAGTTTCCATCAGTTTTTATGCCAAGCACTGATTTTGCTGGTGGTGAACAGTACTTTTCGGAGCACAGGTTCCATAAAACTATGGAGGCAATCTGTCATCTATCAGTAAGTGTTATCCAAGTTATGTTGTGTTCCCTAGGAGACATGAAATACAATTTAAACAACTGAAAATTATTTATTGACTTGTTATCTCTGCATCTTATGCAAAACTGCTCTCTACATTCCAGTATTAATATTTTGAACAGCTACTACTATGTTGGCACCGTTGTTATTTACAGAAAGGAGGGGGTTTATTGCTTCAGGCTGATCCGACTCCTTCTCATGTGTTTGCAAAGCGAAGTTATTTCTCACTGTGCCTCTGTTCCCTAGTGGAAGACATACAGTCTGTAAGATCATTTAGGTATGACCTTTGAGCTGTTAGTAGGAGTACAGTGCATAGCAGAAGTATGCATAAAAATATGCCTGCTCCTAGAAAGCCTACTATGTTCTAATAAGGCTGAAATGCACATTTACTGCAGTGGTAGAGAAATGCATGTGGTCTTCCTCTTACTCAGTTTTGTATAACAGGAAAATGACACTGGAACTGGCAAGCTGATTAATTAAAACTTACTGAGGAGCTAGGAGTACCCAAAAGGAGCAAATCCTCAAGGGTGCCACCCTTTTATTGTCTGCTACCCTACAAAGCAATTGTACTCAACAGGGATGGTCCAGCTGATGAAGCCTGTGCTGCTCATATAGGCCATTTCCCAACAGTGATCCTCATTGTCACTAGAAGTTGTCCAGGGAATGCTGCAAGGTCTTATCCCACGAAAGGGAGAAGGCAGTGCTCTGTAAACAGCTCCTACTCTTGGTTTACTTGGTTGAAAGAATAAAAAATGTCAAGAAAAATGAAGGGGGGTTGGTAATGGATATAATGGGCTTTATTTCAGGCTTGCATATCTGCTAAGTTTCCAACCAAGGTATTTGTTTCGAACAAGGTATTTTGAAATAAACAAAATAGTCCATTTAGGAAATGTGGAATGCTTTAACTGATGTTCTTTTTTTTGGTCTTTCAAAAATTCAAAATAAGCTTTGACATAACTTTCATGTGGAAATTTTTTTAAAGTGAGGGAAATTTTGACATATATTTTGAGCATTCCAACACACCCAGTCAGTTACCACCACCTATAATAAATGCTCAGAGCAACGTAGTGACATTCCAGCTGCTCCAGCTAACGAGCTGGCCTCATTTGGATCTCAGCTCAGGTGTCTCTATACAAACGTCCGTAGCATGGGAAACAAACAAGAGGAATTAGAGATGTGTGCCCATCTGTGGGGGTATGATATAATAGGCATCACAGAAACATGGTGGGATGGCTCCTATGACTGGAGTGTTGGGATGGAAGGTTACAGGCTTTTTAGGAAAGACAGGCCTGGTAGGCAGGGAGGGGGAGCTGCCCTTTATGTTAGGGATAGGCTGGAGACTATGGAACTCCCTCTGGGGACAGGTGAGCAGTTAACAGAGAGTTTGTGGGTCAGGGTCAAAGGGAAAAGAGCAATGGGAGACATAACTGTGGGGATCTGTTACAGACTGCCTGATCAAGAGGACTCTGTGGATGAAGCGCTCTATAGACAGATAGGAACAGCCTCACACTCACAGGCCCTTGTCCTCATGGGGGACTTCAGCCACCCTGACATCTTTTGGAGGGACAGTACGGCCCCGCACAAGCGATCCAGGAGGTTCCTCGATTGTGTAGAAGACAACTTCCTTCTGCAAGTAATAGAGGGGTCAATAAGGAGAGGTGCCCTGCTTGACCTCGTGCTCACCAACAGGGAAGGGCTCATTGGAAATGTGACGCTCCAGGGCAGCCTTGGATGCAGTGATAATGAGATGGTAGAATTTGAGATACTCAGGAGAGTGAGAAGAGCGTGCAGCAAACTCACTGCCCTGGACTTGCTAAGCCACTGATCACCATATATGAGAGATCATGGCAATCAGGTGAAGTTCCTGAAGACTGGAAAAGGGGAAATATAACCCCCATTTTCAAGAAGGGGAAAATGGATGACCCAGGGAATTACAGACCAGTCAGTCTCACCTCTGTGCCTGGCAACATCTTGGAGCAGATTCTCCTGGAAGGCAGGCTGAGGCACATGAAAACCAACAAGGTGCTTGGTGGCAGCCAGCATGGCTTCACTAGGGGGAAATCCTGCCTGACCAATTTGGTAGCCTTCTACGATGGGGCTACAGAACTGATGGACAAGGGTAGAGCAGTTGATGTCATCTACCTGGACTTGTGCAAAGAGTTCGAACTGTCCCACACGGCATCCTTGTCTCTAAATTGGAGAGACATCAATTTGATAGGTGGGCACTCGGTGGATAAAGAACTGGATGGATGGCTGCACGCAAACAGTTGTGGTCAATGGCTCAGTGTCCGGCTGGAAGCCAGCGACGAGTGGTGTCCCTCAGGAATCGGTGTTGGGACCGGTCTTGTTCAACATCTTTGCCACTGACATGGACAGTGGGATTGAGTGCGCCTTCAGCAAGTTTGCTGATGACACCAAGCTGTGTG
>NDXB01009884.1:0-58273 GCA_002631895.1 Agapornis roseicollis
TCTTTTCATCCAAGAGAACAAGCTCTCCTTATTGCAGGCAGTGTTCTCTCATTTTTAATGGTGCATGTATGTGTGTGTGTGTGGAATCAGTACGTAAAAGGTGGCTTTGGAAAATGAACTAAATCATTCATGGCTTTAAATAAAACTATAAACCCTAAAAAAGTAACAGCAGTTTTGTTGACAGAAGTATGTTACAAATCTCTTCCTTGTCCTAGCATTCCCTGGCTATTTCATGCTTGGATTATTGTTAGCTGTATCAATAGATTTTCCCTTTGCCCACCTTTTCCAGGCTGGTCTAAAGCTTATGGCTCTAATTTACCCCTGTCCTGGACTTACTACTTATCCCGTTACACTGGATGCACCAAAATCTTACCCTTATTACCAATTTGGGAAGGAAGGGCTGAGGGCAGTGATCTGAAGTGCCCGTCAATGGGAGCAGAACCTGCTGAAGGGATGTACTTTAGAGTAGTATCAGTATTTGCTTGGGGACTGATACTGATTTACCTCTTCTTGTCCTGCCCAGCCATACCTGCCAAAGCTGCTCTGTCTCCACATCAGCTCCCCGTTCCTCACTCCTAAATGTGGAACTAAAGTGCTGTTTGCTGCCATTGTAGGAGACACTTTATGTATGTGTGTACCTCTTCCTGTGCTCTTTCCAGGTTTTTCAATTTAACTTTCACTCTTTCTGCCCCCTACTTGAAGTATAAACTTAAACTGTTATGAAGTGGTTTAATTTGAAATGACCCTGTCTGCAAACATTACTGTATGTGCCTGTGATGTGGGCAGGTCCATTTTAATGTGTGAATTTAAAGAAATCCCTTATGCTCTTTGTTTAAAAGGGAAAAAAAAGAATCTCCTCTCTGGGGAGAAAGTGTCTCCATAGAAATTCACAGCTTTAATTGGCATTTCCAGCTTAGATTTGACTATTTCTTGCCTCACATTAGTACTAATTTATTGCTTGGTGGTTTTACTACTTTTATAGTCAGAGCTATGTAAATTCTGATTAACCAGAATGGATAAAAATATCCATACAAGCTTTTTTCCTGTTTTACAGGAGCATGTGGATGATGTAACTATTGTGCAGGAAAAAAAAGGAAACTGTGATGAAGTTAACATAGACAAGGTATGCTTTGTCTTAACTGTGTAAGATTTAAAGCAGTTCAGCATTTATTGTATGCACAGAATTTGTAACAAAAAACCTTTGTTGCTTGTCTATGCCAAGATTTCCCTAGGTAGAGCTTTGCGTAAGTGTGTTTTGCCTTCCACGGGTTAAGTCCAAAACGTACAGCTCCAGTCAATGTCTAAGTAGCTTATTAAGTTAAATACAGGTTTCTTTGCATCTCATTAACTTTGGCAGTTTCAGTGTAGCTGTTACCTGCAGTTAGAAAACTATATCTGATACAGCAAAATGTTCATTTAAAATGCCACTAGCAAAATCGCAGTTCTGTTGGTGAGGGTGTAAATGGATCACATGCAACCTTTTAACTGCCCTTGCAAAACTCTGAAGAGAACTCATTATTTTTGTCTTTTCATTGTGAATGACATTAACTCATTTAACACACAGAACATAGTGCCTTGTGCTGTTTTTTCTGCATGCTAGGTGAGGCAACAGGCTCTGCAAGAAGAAATTGATAGAGAATCTGGCAAAACTAAGGCTTTCAGTCCCAAAGTGAAACAGGTATGTATGAACTTAGATCATGATCTGACAGAAGTACTGTGTCACAGAGCAAGTTCCTGAAATAAGCACTGTACTCCTTGTATGTGGCTCAGGTACAAGGCTTGCCACAATGTTCCTCCTTTTGACTGTAAATTTAAGGGCATGCTATAGAATAAGCTAGTACAATTTCAGAAGAGTCTGTGAGCTGACCAGTGAACTCCCAACAGCAGCTGGCATTCTACAGTGCTCTAATTCCCAGCATCAGTCCTCAAAAGCAACATTTTATCTGGTTCCTCTGGAGAATGAGCCATGACAAAATGCTACAGAAGCATTTTCTGCTGACTCTGAAATACAAGTAATTCTAGACTATGGATATAGCAGTCACTGAATTGTATCTGAATTGTTATATGGAAGACATTCAGAAACAGGGGTGAACAGAAAGGTGAAAGGGATGACAGCTGGTAACACGTGTGATACTTACAGTCAGTCCTCTCCTAACTTTACATCTTTCTTCTACCTCTTTGAAAGGTAATTCTTTATTCTTTGGTTTTGCATCCTACTCAGCCTGCCTCCTGACACATTCAGAGGAACATGGTAGAAATTGTGGCAGTAGTGTAGCAGTGGTAGAAAGATTCAGAAAGAGAGAAAGCTTTGCTTGTAACTCGGTATTCTTTGTTTCACAAGACTGCCAGTATGCCTAGAAAGTTGGAATATACCTCAATGAAATGCCAGAAACAACTCCTGTAGGTTTTTATGTAGTGGGAGGCAGACTGCAATAGCTCTGGAACTGCAACTATCTAATAGTCTTTGAAGTCATTGAGAAAAATGACATCCTTGGCAGGGGATCTGTGTTCTGTGGTGCTGATCTGTCTCTGTTTAGGAGTACACAGAAGAATAGAAAATTAATTCATCAGCTTCACAGAGTGAGCTGGAAATGCTGCAGCAGAAGCTATGTGTAGTGCCTGCCAGCACTTCACTTAAAAGAAATTATAGATTTTGACAAGCCATAATTATTTCTGCATCTGTGCAGATGTCTCCCATGCCAAAGGGAGGACATGTATTTATGTGTATGTGCACATGCATCTGCCACAGAGCTGGGCTTATACACCAATTTGTCTTTGAGCATAGTAAAAATACTGAAGTATTATGGATAGCTTTTTTAACAGCAGGTATTCTGGTTTCTGATAGTGAATGACACTTCAGCCGTGCATTTTTTTTTAGCTTAGAAAGCCTGCTACAGCTTGCCTGCAATATTGAGTAGCATGCTGTGTGTCATGTTGGCTGTCGAGTGGAGAATGACTGTTTCATGCAAGCTGGAACTGTTCAGTTGGAAAGATTTCAGGCTTCCATAAAACACACCACTAAATTCACGTTTTTTCCTTTGATGTAGCCAGCTCAGTCTATTTAGTATCACCCCAAATTTTAAAGAAAAAATCAGGAGTAGCAATTCTGCCAAAAAGAGTTATAAATAAGAACAGAGCTCCTAGATATAGCTCGGGAGTCAAATAAGATCCTCAGATAATGAAGCTTGTTATTAGGTAAGCTGAAAGTTCATGAACTTTATAAATCATATGATGTGTCTTTGGTAATCCACAAATGGCTGAACCGATTTTACTTGGACATTGGCTGTTGTCTCAGAAGGGACACAGCTGCAGACAAAACAGAAATCCTGAAGGAGTGAATTAGTTCAGTGAGAGGCGAATACAAGGAACAGAGCAAGCTGCACGGGAGGGAGGCTTTCAGAGTACTATATTTAGTCCTGTCAGATAAGGATTCAACCTCAGTTTTTGCACCCTTGCGATATTAGTGGGATGAGACTGCAAATATTACTCAAAGTTTGAGAGCCAGATTGAACGCCGTCTCCAAAATGTACTAAAACATTGCTAAAACCCACAGATGTCTAACTAGGCAACAGGAAAATGAGAAGATAACTGCACAAAGTTACAGAGTGAAAGAGGATTAAGCTGTCAGTTGTCTTAGAATAAGAGAAATGATTGGACAATGTCTGGCTCTTTGAGTATTATCCAGAGTGCAGAAAAGCCAAGATTCCTAAGACAGAGGGAACGAGATTCTCAAAGTGCATTAAACCTTGTCTCCAGGTTAAATGAACTGAAATGCTAATGAGGATGCACTCATGCAGGGTTGTGTCACTCTTTTATCATGTCCTTCGAGAGATACTACCTGTACTGTTTCTCAGCCGTATTAGGCTGTTGTATAGTTGGTTCTGTTCTTATGGTAAACAGCCAGAAATTGTCATCCTTGATCTTGGTATTATTTAATTTTAGCACTAACCTTGTTTTGCTTCACAGGATACAAAGTTTGGCCAGTGGAGTACAGCTGCTTTTCAAAGCTCTGAGCAACAAATGAAGTTTCTTAGACTGATGGGTGGCTTTAAAAAGGGCTCTGGTCCTATCCAAAATCTCTCAGCAACTACAAACAAACCAAACATGGCTCTGAACAGGGAAGGGGAGGAGAAGTTACAGCAGGCTCTGAAGATGGAATTTGATAAAGCGATGGACTTGAAGCAACATAGAGGAATTGGTCTTGGATTCCAACCTGCTGCCAACAAAAAAGTATACATAGACAAATATACATCCAGATCTATAAAATTTGAAGACTAAAACTCTGAAGTAATAAAAGGAATAGAAATTCAACAGGTAAATTTCTTTTCACTTTCCACATCTTTTTAACTTTTAAGAAATTTGATTTATGAGGTACTTGTACTACAAGTTGTCAACTGCATGAATCAGAGCCGAGTCCTCGCTTCAGCTAAGCAGTAAGTTTTTGATACCTTTACAATGTTTTCTACAAGACAAGAGACAGTCTGTTTTGAAGATTGCAGCTACATGGGCAATGCCTGTAACTACTTGAAACAGTAATTTTTTTAAAAATGCTGATTTTATAACCTTATTTTCAGCTACATCTGTGTAGTTTAAACTCAGCCACCTTCTTCCTTGCCCCTCCCCCACCCCCAGCTTCCAGAGGGATGGAGAAGAGAATCAAAAGAATGTAACTCCCATGGGTTGAGATAAGCACAGCTCAGTAACTAAGGTATAACACAAATAACTGCTGCTACCACCAATAATAAGGGAAATAACAAGGGAAGAGAATACAACCACTCACCACCTGCTGACCCATACCCAGCCCAACCCGAGCAGTGATCTAGCCCTTCCAGGTAACTGCCCCTGGTTTTACATACTGGGCATGACATGCTGTGGTACGGAATACCTCTTTGGCTAGTTTGGGTCAGGTGTCCTGTTTCTTCTTCCTCCCGGCTTCCCATGCTCCCTGGCAGAGCATGAGACTCAGAAAGTCCTTGGTCAGAGTAAACATTACTAAGCAGCAACTAAAAACATTGGTGTTATCAGTGCTGTTCCCACGCTGAAAGTCAAAAACAGAGCGCTGCACCAGCTACTAGGTTCAGCTACTGCTGAACCCAGGACAGTATCTCAGTGATTCAAAAGGATTTTGGTGTTCTGTAAAATCTTGACATTTTTTACACTCAGTGAGTGGTACAAAGTGATAGTGTTTTACTTTGAAGAAACACTACTGATATGCCTACAAATCTGATGATACATTTTGGGCAACTCCTGAGGAGAAGTGAAAGTTATGGAGATGCTCCAGCTTAAGGGGTTCCTATGAATCCATTTCCATACCTGGGATGAAGGAGATGCTGATCCACTTCCTGCAGGGTCTTTGAGGAAACATCTCATTTCTAGTGTCATGTAAAACCACTACTACTTCAGGGTGAGTCTGTTTTGCACTTGTGCTCTCAAAGTTCAGTGACTGGCTTCAGCCAGCACTTCTATGCTTCAGCTTTTGCTTTACTTAAACCCAGGCAGTGGAGGTTCTGTTCTGTTCCAAGACAAATACTGAATTCAGGCCCTCAGCTACTTGCCTAGCAAAAAACTTGACGTAAAATAAAGGAACAGGTAAGAAAATGTCAACTAGTTACTTCATTTAGGAAGAAAGGGACAGCACATACAGCTTTCTGCTGCAGAGCCAGTCCTGGATGGGTAACAACTAGTTTTGCATGACCTTTGACAAGATGCTGAAGGTGGTATTAATCCTAGCCTTGCCTTTAGATAAGAATTCTTTTTCCCCACCTAGAATTGCATAACGTATACCAGTGTGTTGTTCAACTGCAGCTTTGTGGCCTGGCTCCTTTCTCTTGATAATAATGTAGTTTGAAAATCAAGACACATACCTGGGGAAAGAAACTGTCAGCTTTTTTCAAGCAGATAAACTTGGTCTGGCCTGTATATATGTGCTGCATACAGAAGAAAGAGGAGGTCTGTAATACTGTACAGTACTGTAGGTACTGTAGTGATAGGACAAGGGGTAACGGGTTAAAAGTTAAACAGGGGAAGTTTAGATTGGATATAAGGAAGAAATTCTCTACTTTAAGGGTGGTGAGGCACTGGAATGGGTTGCCCAAGGAAGTTCTGAATGCTCCATCCCTGGTAGTGTCAGGTTGGACAGAGCCTTGGGTTGTACAATTTAGTGTGAGGTGTCCTTCCCCATGGCAGGGGGGTTGGAACTAGATGATCTTAAGTTCCTTTCCAACCCTAACTATTCTGTGATTCTAATAAGTGGAGTGTTTTAACTAAAATTTGTTTTTCTCTAACATGGAAATAAGCTAAAAGCAGTTTATTAGAGTGACCACATTAGCTTCTAAGCTAGATTTTTATAGAGTTCACTTCTGATAACTAAGCAGAGTTTTCTGCCTGTTGTTGAGCTATTTTTGCACTAATAAAAATAGTAGTAAAACATTTCCCATGGCAGTGTTGCGTTAATAAAGGAATGAAAGTAATACTGTGCTTTAAAGACAACAGGCAAAAATGGGTATCTGAATGGAAAGAGGAACAGTGGGAATGTCTGTAAGCCTGTTGTAAGAGTTTCTATTTTACAGAGTCTGAAGGAACTCCACATTGGGTTTAGAGCAGTACATTTGCCCCTAGAGGGCAATTTCTGCCATACCAGAGCTGTTTAGTGTGACCCACCTGGTGGTTTACAGAGCTCAGAGTTTAATCCCACTTACCCAGTCTGTGGTTTATATTTCCAAGCCCAACATGAAGAATGGTCTCTGTACTGTTGAGAGTTGTTTTGTGCAGCTGCAGCAACAAGGAAAGCTAAATTAAAGTGGGACATGATAACATACCATTTCAATATTTATGTGCACTATATAAAGAATTTTTTAAGGAACATCAGTATAATCAAAATGGCCGTGTACTAAAGTTGGAAAGGTTCTATATCAAGCTGATATCACTTCATAGTTATCTTGTATTCCTGCAATTTTACTTAGGTTACAGCTACAGCCTGTATCAGGACAAAAAAGTCCTGCTTCATTTCTTTACAACCTTAACACAAAATACATATTTTAGATATACCCTGCTTCTGTAACCATGGAGAAGATGAAAAACAGGCAGCAAGAATGCTTTAATAATTTGGGTGGTATTTATTATCAGCTTACTAACTCCTTAAACATATGGTTCTGGCAAAATTGATTACTTGTTTAGCCTTAACAAAATAATGCAAACATATATCTTAATATATATATGTGCAAAAATATATCTTAATATCTATATGCAGATTTAGCTCATTAAAATACTTACCACTAAGCAAAACCAGCAATAGATGCAAGGTCTCAACATGGTTCCTCCTTACCATGGGACAGAAGTGGTGAGAGTGAAATGTTATTACATGTAATAGCAGTACATGTAACTTAATTCCACAAGGGTGAAGTGACAAATTTGTATACACAAAGTCCCCAGGAACAAACAGATGAACTGCAAATTGTTTTATTCAGGGATAGTGTACTTTGCAAACACAGAGTACTATGCATACATTTCCATTTTTCTTTGCAGACAGCACTTGAAAGATTCTTTCCATTTTACAAAACAACACCAAACTAAAATGAAACCATAAACATGTCCATGAAATATATTGCAGAAATTAGAACAAGAACACCTTGGCTATTTTTCTCTTCTACTGGAACTGACCAAACCAATGTTGGCAGCTTCCCAAAGCAGAAAGATGACTTAGCAGGATTATTATATTGAAATGCTGGTTTCTACAGAGGAGAAAGGTTATNGTCGATGAGAACATGAACATGAGCTGACTGCAGTGTGCACTTGCAGCCCAGAAAGCAACCGTATCCTGGGCTGCATCAAAAGGAGCGTGACCAGCAGGTGAGGGAGAAGCCTGAAGAAGAAGAGGCTGTGAGGAGACCACATAGCAGTCTTCCAGTATCTGAGGAGGGGCTACAGGAACACCAGAGAGGAATTCCTCATCAGGGACTGTAGCAATAGGACAAGGGGTAATGAACTTAAACTTAAAACCAGGGGAAGTTCAGGTTAGATATAAAGAAGGAAGTTCTTCACTATGAGGGTAGTGAGGCCCTGGAAGAGGTTGACCAAAGAAGTGGTGAATGTTCCATCCCTGGCAGTGTTCAAGGCCAGGTTGGACAGAGCCTTGGGTGACACGGTCTAGTGTGAGGTGTCCCTGCCTGTGGCAGAGGGGTTGGAAGAGGATGATCTTAATTTCCTTTCCAACCGTAGCCAGTCTCTGAATCTATAGTTCTATGTAAGCCCTCTGAAATCCTGCACCTTCAACTGAGGTCACTGACCTCTGAAGTTATAATCACATTGGTTTAAATAATCTATGTAAAATACAGAGAACAGTGAGGATCGGGCTACTGATCATTTTTTCCAGACCTTTGGATATCATTAAAACCCTGTTCATTCCCTCCCAGCTCTGCTCCTCAGAATGGATATGTGTGTGTAGGATGTTGCACAGTTTACAGTTTCTCCAGCTGACTCTTCAGGCAATTGCAGCAATGAACAAATTTATCCTGGAACACAGGCACTACATGTAACCTTCTTCAGTCTTTTATGACTTTTGCTGACCTACATTAGTGCTCACAGTTAATCAACCCTGGTTCAAAGATTGCTGCCCCTAGTTTGATGCTCAGTAGACCTGTGCCAATGGCTATATATAATGTATATTTATTAATTTATTTTTTTCCCTGGTTGGTACACAACTACTTACTTAAATGCATTTACTTCTGGCATGAGTAATCTTTCCCTGTGAGACAAGCAAAACAAAGATTGAACAGTTTAACCTGGTGTGCATCGTCCATTAGCTGCTCTCCCATAATAAATCTTTGCTTACCTTTGTTTATCCCTTTTTTCTGAGGTATTTTTAGACCAACTTCTTTTTCGCCTTTGATGTCTCTTGCTGTTCATAACTCATTCTGTCCATTTGCTTTTCTAAATTGATTCCTGTGTTCTTGTTCTCTGTATCAGCTTGCAGCCTCAGTTACGGTTAATTGACTTACGGAGTTTCATTTTCTTAAAGAGAACTTGTTGCAGACATATTCTTACTGTTCTTCCTTCCTATAGAGAAAATTTGCTTCTTGGTTTTAATGGTTTTAATGTATTTGCTTTCAGTTATTCTCATCAGCCTTCGTTCTTGAGAGACATTCTCAAGAGGCATTACCTTTTGGTTCATTGACCTTTCAAAAGTCTGCTTTCTTCCTTATTCTGACTCTTTTGTAACTTTGGGCTTTAGCAACACATTAACTCCATTTGTCCTTACCACTTTCAAACAAACTACCTTCCCTTTCTGGATTTTCAGCCAGTTCATCCTTGTTTAAAATCAGAAATAGGAGCTTGGTTTCCTCTAGTGACTTCCTCTATTTCCTGAGACAGAAGGTGATTTGATTGTGCTCAGCAAGCTCAATGGACTGGTGGAGGCCTACCAGCTTGCATTTCCTACTGACAGGTAGCTGAGGTGTATCTGCACAGTAAAATATAGCGTTCTGAAAGAGCAAGCTGAGCTCAATCAGCGCAGCTCTCCTCTGAACTGAGCACGGAGAAGTTGCAATGAGATCTCTTGTTCACATTCTTTCTACTCCTGGCTGGCCTGATGAGCTGCATGCCACCTTCCCCAGCATGTAAGGAATATCTGCCCTCCAGGATGACACTTGTCTCTTTCTTGGGATTGATCTGTGCAGCTGCTCATTCAATTGACAACTGTTGATTAGAACTTAAGACCAAATAGTTCCTAGGGAATTCTTTCCTCTGAAATAATGGGGCTTTTTGCATGTCCAGGAATGGGACAGTGACTTCCTTCAAGGACACTGACTTCCAGCTGGAAGCAAATTCATTGTAAATGCATGGGTTTAGCAGCATTTATTGACAGGCTGGGTCGTTTATTTAGGACTTCTGCTCCACTTTTTAGCCCCTTAAATTTCTCTCCAAAGTGAACGTTTGACACCACCTGTCCTTCCCGCAGCTCATCCCTGTTAGTGAGGATCTTGGTAACCCTGCCTGAAAATCTTTTGGTCCCTGAGAGTCCCTGCTCGGTCTCTGGTCAACCCACTGCCCTTTCTGGCTGGCCTGGATAAACCTCCAAACACTGTTCAGAATTCTTGTGGTTGGCTTTACCTTCTGCAATCTCTCAGTCTCACACGGGTTCACCAGGGGTCAGTAGAGTTGAACAGACATGCCAAGCACCGCTGCCACTGTAAGAGCTGTTGGCACAGCTCATACCAATGCTGCAGTGCAGGTTGAAGGCATTAGTTCTTCAGACTCCACAAGCCATGTTTCCTCTGTCACAGAGAAATTCAGATGCCTGCCTCTCCAGGGAAAGTTGTGCCTCTTGTTGCAGACAGACAAAGCATCATTCCGCTGCCCAGCTGTGTGGGCAGGCTGCTACCACAAATATTGTCTGCAAAAAGTGCAAAGCTCAGCTTCATGTAGTTCTGACCTGTTGCCGCCTTGCTCCTTTATTTCACTTGCTTCACTAGGCTGAAGGTTTTCATTGCCTTTTCCATTTAACCTCAGCTAAGGCCCACCAGCTGTAACCAATTCTATAGCTACCTATAGAGCAAAGACTTGCTGGGTGGTTATCAGCAATGATCTCCAGAACAGCAGTGTTATCAGTCAGCCCTTATGCATTGCAGTGTGAGGTGTTTCTTTCCTAGGATAATAGTTTATCTCCTTTTCACCATTTGAATTCTCCCCACTCCACCTTTCAGAGGAGAATGCTTATAGGGACCTTTTTGGCAAGCTGTTAGTGCCTTCTTGTCTTCTGCATCCAGCCTACTTGGTCTTGTCATGGCATAATACCTGTCCCTCAGTTTTCCATCCTGCTGGCAAAAGAAAGGAGAAATAGGTGGAGGTGAACTCCATTCACTAGATGCCAAGAGATGCCCCTGTCTTGTTGCCTGGGGTATGTCACCCACAGAAGTACAGTCCTCAGGTCTCCTGCAGGAACTCAGTCCTGTTATTTACAAACCTGGAAAGTACCATATAATCCTTAATTTTGGTTAATTGTACAAACTTTTAAATACCCAATACTTAAGCTAAGTCAACCAAATTGTTCAGTGGGAGTAGTACATAGTTTTCCTACTGATAACCTATTTGCACATTTAGATAGACTATTTACATGAACAGCACAATATAGTATGACTCAGTCTGCTGTTTGGTTTAAATCCTTAATGACTTGTGCCTTCATTCAAAACCAGTGAAAGCAGTAGGATTGCCAGTCTGTAACATATCAAAACTGATCATTTAAGTGTGTTTGAATGGGAGCAAAGTCTTTGCAGGGAAGTACTGTCTATCAAAGCATTTAAAACCTAGAATTATTACCACACTTTCAGTAACACAGCAATTTTTCTTTTGCTTATTGTTTGGATAATCTCACAGATTTTGGTTGTCCTCCTGAACTGCTATAAATTCAGTGTACTTATTTTCTTCTCTTATGTCTTCTCTGGCTGTTCTACCTGAGGTCTAAAGCAGGGCTTTAGCTGGCTGCCAGATGCCCACTAAGCTGATTTCTTACTCCCCCTCCTGAAATGGGCAGGGATCTCCCTGATAAATAAGATGAAAATAAGATGAAAAAGGTCATGGGTTGAGATAAAGACAGGGAAACTGTTCATTAGTTACTGTCACAGGCAAACCAGGCTTGACCTAAGGAAATTAATTTACTTTATTGCCAGTTAAAGATGGATAGAGAGAAATAAAGATAAGACCTTCTTCCCAGGCTCAATTTCACTCCTTCATTCACAGCTTTTCCACCTCCTTGCCCTAAGCAGTGCAGGGGGACAGGGAATGGTGGTTGCAGTCGGTCCGTAATATTTTGCCTCTGCAACTCCTTCCTTTTCATCTTCTTCCCCTGCTCTAGTGTGGGTCACCCACAGGGTCACAGGTCCTGCCAGAAAAGCTGCTCCTGCATGTGGGCTCCTCTCCACAGCTCCAGCACAGGCTCTCCACAGGCTGCAGCTTCCCACAGGGCACATCCCACTTCTCCAGTGTGGGGTCCTCTCCATGCTTCATGTAGTTATCTACTCCACCATGGACCTTTATGGGCTGCAGGAGCACAGCCTGCCTCACCATGGTCTTCTCTACAGGCTGCAGGAGAATCTTTGCTGGAGCACCTCCTGCTTCCTTGCTGACCATGGTATCTGCCTGGCACTTCCTCTCATGTTTTTCTCATTCCTCTCTCTCAGCTGCTGTGCAGTATTTTTTACCCTTTTTTCAATATGTTATTATAAAGTCCCCATGAACATAGCTGATGGGGCTCGGCTTTGCCCAGCAGTGAGTCCATTTTGGAGTCAGCTGGCACGGGCATGACAGCAACCCCAGTCTCTTCTCACAGAGAGCATTTGTGCAATGCCCCCACTACCAAAACCTTGCTACCTAAACCCAATAAAAGCAGTGAGAGTATGTCTTAAATATTCTGTAGGAGCTGAGGGTCCCCAATTACACATTATATACTACTAAATGCCATAAGGTCTGATATAAACTCTTCAGTGCAGGCATCCTTCCTTCTGTAGTGCTCGAAAGCTCCTGTTGTGCACTACCATAGCTATCTGTTGTAAATCATTGTAATAACAATTAGATAAGTGAGTATGTGTAATCTGGAGGCTTATATTGTGAAATCCTGATTTCCTTGGAGAAAGCAGCCAGCTCCATGACCCAGCAGGATGTGGTGTTAGATAATAAAGCCACCATGAATACACCCAACCTTGAAATGACTAGAATTTAAATCATGTCAGAAGTTATTGATTAACCTGGGGTTGGGTAGGACTTAGCTGCTCTAGTAAAAGTTGACTGCTCCATCTGTATGCTTCCTTTATTGAAGAGCAGAAGAATTGCATCTTCCACACTCAGGCTAAGCAAAAATGGGCAGTTCACATGTAAGTAGTTATTTAATTTGGATTGTCAAGAATGCAACAATTTGCTGGGTTTGTTTCTGTTAATTTTCATTTTAAATGACATTAATACAGCTGCAAATGAAGATTTAAGCTCAAAATCTGCTTTAAGTATGGATTGGAAACTTGTATGTAGCTGGTAGCATTGCTTAATTGCAGTACACGAATAATGAAACTGTTATTGTAATGAGTGCTTTAATGTGTATTTTGGCTTAGTTAAAAAGGCCAGCTTTTTAATTTTGAGGTAAAGAGACGATGTATATGATGTCATGGGATGACTAATCTTGGTTTAGCAAATTTATGTTGGAACATTCTGAACACTAAAGTATTTCCCTAAAGATGTAGGAAAAACTTCCTGTCTTAAAGGCAAACGCTTTCAAAATGTGGCTGTTTATCCCTGAGTAGTAGGGACAGGATTAATCTCAAAGTGCAGTGCTCACAGAAGGGCCTGATTAAAATCTATGTGTCAAGATTCACTACATCAAATTAATTTGAGTTTCAACTGAGTCAATTTTGGCTCATGTTTGGGTGTTTCATAATAGCTATCTGAATCTTCATAAAGATATTTAACCTCAAAACAACCTGATTGTCAAAAGTTTGCGTGTGGTAGCTGTGAATGCTCGGTCCTTCCGAAAGGAGCTTGCGCTGAAGCAGTTGGGGGGTTTGAGCTCCAGTTTTTAAACTAATTAAAGGCAATATTTATTCAGCAGCACATTTTCCCCTTGAATGCTGACAACCTGCAGTTTTACAGCATGAATCAATAGAAGGCAGCCTGGCTGCTGCTACAGGCTAACATTACATTAGTTTCTCTAAGATTTGTATTATTTTATTACATGACTGGTTTTTTAACTCAAGTTCAGCAAGGCCTTGAGAGATGCCAAGCATCTGCTGCTTGTGGACCAGCTCTCCAGGACGTTTTCTTGGGCACGCTGAGCAAGAGACCCTGTGCCATTTGTGTAAAGCTCCGGCTTCTGAGCCAAAGAGCGTTCTGTCTCCCTGTGAAAGGGTGGGTAGTTCCATCCTTTTGTAGACTGTTTGCTTGCATAAGGGGAGAAAAACAAGCAGTTCAGTCAACCTATCTTTGCATAGGAAACAAGGCCAAGGCAGCTTCTGCTGCTCATCTCCCTGTGTCAACATAAGCACACATTGTAGGATTGTCAGCTGGCATCTCCTCTGACCCTGGAGTATAGATAGTATAGTACACTGAGTGCAGTGTAGAGAAAGCATTCAGGTTTAAACTAGCCACTTGAGATCTCTCTGTGACAAAAGAGATCGGAACACTGCATCTCAGGCAGCTTTAGCAGTTGTATGAGCTCCAAACTGGACTTGGTGGCCTGGATATAGGTGCAGTACACCAGAGTCGTGCCGTAGGCTTCAGTGCAAAGAGGTGTGAGCCCATGTTGATGAAAATGCCATGATTCAGCCCATGACTCATCTGGGAATTGCATCATTCTGCATTTGTCCTTAGGAAATTCCAGGTAACCTTGGAGAAATGCCTTCAGAGAACTGCTTCTGGAACACACTGAAAAGACTAAATTCTTAACAGAGCTTTTCAGCTGAAGTTTTTTCTTTCTCCTAATGGCGTGTTTTGCAACCACAGGTTCATGAGTGTCTTCTGTATTGTGTTTTTTATACCTCCAGAGCAAGTCTTACAATCTCTCAGAGGATATATGGAAAACAACCGTAGGGACTACCAGTTTGTCAGCAGATGAGCCAGTAAGCACTTCTCTCATGAAGGGTGAAAGGGGCACAGTGGTGTTGCAGCATCTGTCGCTGTGGTTGATGGTGGCGTTGGGACACATAGTGCGCATAGGCAGCTCCTCTTTCATGGCCAATACTGGCACTAGAAAGCTGGGTAAAACTGGATGGTTTCATTCAGCCGAATATTGCATCTTTTCCAAAATCTTGTCTTCTTTCAAATTTCAGAAAGGAGATTTTTTTTAATAGCCCCAATTCTGCTGTAAGAAACAGAAAATGCAGCAAACAAGTATTTTATTTGGTTAAATGGATTTAGGCTTTAAACTGTCTTTGATTTTAAAACGCCATTATTAAGTGACGTTTTCACTGAAAGCTAAGCACTGTTCAAAGAAAAGTTTCCATTACGGGGATGTTTAAATGGAACTTTTCACTTTTTGATTTCATTGAGACATATCAAAATGTCTCATTTTAAGATGGAGCTTTCGCCAAAATTACTATCTCTGTGAACATGGTAATTTGAACCAAAGCATAAAACTTTACTGGAAAAAAATGCTTTCAATGGAAGATTTCCAACCAGCTCCAAAATGTGGCTTTCTCTCAGAAACTGAGCTCTCAATTAAGAGGTGTAACTGATGCAACATTACCACTCCTGCGAATTTCCACATGCTTTTTGCTCTCTGAACTCGATCCGGTGGCTTTTTTCCACAATCAATGTTTTTGACTGCACATCCTTAGAGATTTAAAGTCTGTAGTTACCTTCTTTCTTTGCAGTCTTGCATCAAGCTTACCTGTACTTCTGCTGCCTTCAGATTACCACAAGTAAAATCAATCTACCTGAAAATCTGGGTAGCTGCTTTGCTGTAACTAAGGTGCTTTGGGGATATTTTGGCAATAGCAACAGTGCTTTTGATGATACACTGGTTTGAAAAGCTTGATGGACTTTGACTTTTTGTCTAATTGTGTAATTTTTTAATCTTCTGTCTCGGAAGAATCCAAGAAGACTTTTTATGCATTGTTCTGTTGTTCTCTGTGATGTTTGTGACTTGAATGAAGCGGGGGGCAGGAGAGTTCTTTGGTTTTAATTTAAACCACTATTTCAGATTCTCTGGGATTCCCTTATATCTTCTCTGTAAAGCAGCCCAAACCTTCTGCCAGGGAGGACTCTATAATGTGAGAAGGGGGTGGCAGCTTGTTGTTAGCCAGGGTTTGAGAACTTGAAGGTAAAAAAGTAAGTATAACATAGAATCACAGAATTACAGAATGGTTTGGGTTGTAAATGAGCTTAAGGATCGCCTAGTTCCACCCCTTGCTGTGGGCAGGGACACCTTCCACTAGAGCAGGTTGCTCCAAGCCCTGTCCAACCTGGCCTTAAACACTGCCAGGGATGGGGAAGCAACAGCTTCCTTCAGCAACCTGTGCCAGTGTCCCACCACTCTCACAGTGAAGAAGTAACCTAAATCTCCCCTGTTTAAACCCGTTACCCCTTGTTCTGTTGCTACAGTCCCTGATGAAGAAGAGTCTCTCTCCAGCATCCTTGAAGGCCTCCTTCAAATACTGGAAGGATGCTATGAGATATAACCTGAAGAACATATCTGCCTCTTAGACATAGGCTTACAAACACCACAAGGACTGCTGTGGACATTTCTATCCTTGTAGAAATGTTTCCTTAGTACAAGTATTATCACAGTGTGATTTAATTATCTCATCTCAAAGCTCAACAATTGCTATTTGCTACTTCACTGGGCAAACCAATTATTCAGTGACAGTGGATTCTTATTCAAGTCCCTGGCCATAAGCAGTCTGCAGAAGACAGAAATACCTTCTTGTTCAAAGCACTGGGGAAGAGCTGAACAAGTCAGAATATGCCAGTTTCCAACCATTTTAGTTATCATTATTTCTAATGGCCCAGGATGCGAAGTGTTTTCCAATCAAGCATTATAGTCAATAAAATAAAAGTAGACAAGTCCACCCCAGTGTAAGAGAATTATTCCAGACTTGAAATTCCAGATTTGTCCTAGGTGAATAAAGCCATTTTTTGCCAGTTTTTGTTTTCTGCTTCTATTTGAAAGACAACTACTGAAAGGACTTGACTCATATTTAAACACACGCATGGTATCTCTGGAGATTTCTGGCATCCTTTTGTGCCTTGGCTTCAGCTGCCACACCAGGGGAGTCAGGTCCCTGTCAGCCCTGTGTCACCTCTGCCAGCCCCATGCAGATGCCAGGTGCTCTGGCACATAGAATCATAGAACAGTTTGGGTTGGAAAGGACCTTAAGATCATCCAGTTCCAACCCCCCTGCCATAAGCAGGGACACCTCACACTAAACCATGCCACCCAAAGCTACTAATTCTATTAGGATCTTGTTGTCACTGTAGTTTAATCTCAGATGTAGAAAATAAAGGTTAGTTGCACACTTCCGCTTGGAAAGAGTCACAGAGTTATTGCAAAGGCTGTTGAATAATGAAGTCTGATCTACGTGATGTACTTATGTTGTATTATCCAGTATTGACTTCATATAGAAATTGGTTTATTCCTCATAGCAACAAACTCACCCAACAGTACATGTTGCTGTTGTACAGTTGTTAGACCTAAAACAGCAGTGAGGATTTGGGAGAGTGACAGCCTGCCTGGCAGATGGCGGGTGGCATTCGGAGACGCTGATACCATTCTCTGAGCAGTCAAAGAGGCAGATGGCAATTTTCCAGGTACATATTGTGTTTGACTGGGAAAATTACTTGAGCAGACAAAAATGACAGGTGTGTTCTCCAAAACAACCAGGGAAGAAACCTTGTGGTCAAAAGGACACACACACGGACCTTAAGGTAGCATTTGCCAATTGACATACATCAAATAGGTGTTTAGCAACCCCACCTTTTTATTACCATAGAACAAACCCTGGTGCTTGCTGATACTGCCCCGTTGCCAACATGCCAGAGCTGTTTGCTTCTGTTTGATTTTAAATCTTAGTGCCCATCTGCCCTGACCTGTGCCCTAAAAGCCTTCACATTTCACATAAATTCCTACCTCAATAATTGACCCAACTGTTTGAATTTCACTGAAAAACTTGTAGAACATCTTTCTGTGATGCAAGGATGATAGGAGACAGTGAGCCCACCATTACCTAATGACAGATATCCTCACCCCTGAGCAGCCTTTCCCAGTTAGATGATGCCTGACCTTGTGTAGTAGTAATTGTTCTTTGTTTCGTTTAGTTCTCCACTGTATTAAAGATCTCTGATACTTGGAAGCCTTTCTCATGAAATTACCTACACACCGAAATGAAATGGCCTTCATCTGCTTTTCCGCCCTTTCTGGTTGATGGTCTGGAGTTTTCTGAGCAAGTCACCCTCTTATTTCCATGGAACATTTGCAGCCCTGTGCCAGGCTGGCTAACACAGCCAAGAACAGGGCCTTGCTGCATGGAAAGCAGCCACAAGTCACAGGGCCCATTGCCAACTTGTCTCAGGGCCCTTGTCCATCCCATGGCAAAGCCAGAAGTTCCCCATTGAGGGGCAGTTCTCTGCCTCCAAGAGTTCTTCCACCCTCAGCTCTGAGGTGTGTGAGACATGTCTCCAGTCCCTTTGCCATGGGTGAGGGAGGTATGCTGCTTCTCAGGCAGGTCGGGTCTTACAGCCAAAGATGTTTTTCCTCCTCTCTGTTGATGTTCATTCCAGTCTCAACTGCATTTTTTAACTGACACAACAGGAAGATGTATTTTCTACTAGGAACACATAGGTTTAGGATAGGGTGACGTTATTATCTAAGAATAATATACCTTATATAGGGGTATATATGCTTGTTAAACTCATACTTTCTGCTATGATCCAAAAATTGACCCAGTTCAAAGGAGCCTATGGTGTAAAATTCTTTTTGACTGGCAATGTCTGATTTAGTAAATCAGACTATTGAAATACAAACATAGCACCATGCTTTCAGTCCATCTTTGAAAGTAGATCAGAATCAAAGTACAGCAGCCTACTCCCATGTTTGTTCTTACGTTTTATTCTTAACATGGAAATGCTTAAAAATGAGTGATGAGGTTTGGGCTGTGATTAGGACTACCCCTTGGGGTGAAAGTTCAGAGTTTGTTCTGCTAACAGGATGCTAGCCTGACAATGTGTGATACACCAGAAGACTAAAACCACAAGAGCTAAGACAACAGTCCCCCCTTTTCCTGCCCAGTACTGTTAGCCTAGTTAACCTTGCATTCCAGTTGCATTATGCTTCATTAAAGGCTTTTGCCAAGATAAAGAATTCATTCTGAGTGTACTGATGAAAAAATTAATCATGTGGATGCTGATTTGCCAAAAGCTGTCTGCTGTGATCCGAGTGTATTAGATACAACTTAACTAATGAGATGAGCACTCCAGTCCCGTAGTTTATTACGCTAACAAGGTGACTACCTGGTTTGGTACCTTTCTGGGTAGACACAGAGAATAAATCTTCCTCACACAAAAGAGAAATAGAGAAAATCCTACAATTGGAAGGCACCTTGAGATGTCAGCTCACTTACTCATTGCCTACAGCCAGATCAGCTCTGCCCAAACCAGTCCTGACAGTGCTAGCAGCACTGAGGGGGAGAACTGGTTCATTACTTGGAGAGGAGGTTCCCTGAAGGTCTTTGAGCTGGTGACTCAGTGACTGTGTATGGTGAGAACTGAGAAATCTCCACAAGCTCCACAGCTTCCTGTCTGTCATGGGTTTTCAGTTTGTTTTTCTGGCACTCCTGTGCTCACCTTTGGGACATTCTGGATTGTTTGGGGCTTGGCTTCTTAAAGAAAGAGGATGCATGACACTGCAGTATGTATATATGTGACCTTCACTAAAATTATTTGGACCCATTGGGCAATTTTTTGATCAATTTGTCAGCAGGATGTTACAATACACAAAAGTTTCAGTGTCTGTTACATTCCTTGAAAATCTTGAGAAGAGGCTGTATTAGAAATCCCTGAACAGAAGACTGAGGCATGAGTTATAAGCCACTAGAGAATCCAGAGAGTATTGGGCCATTATGCCTGTGCCCATAACAGGAATTCTGTCTTCAGCTGCAGTAGGCAGTAGAGGCACCAAAGTCAGCCAGGCAGGAGGTGTAAATCTGTGTGAGACCAGGCAAAGGGGTTTCTGGTGCTCACCTGCTTGGTAGACAGGACAGCTCAGGTTTCTGCACATGGAACTGGTTTATGTCATTCTTTTGAAAACCGCAGTTTCCTCCAATGCATTTTTGTGACTTAATTAAACATGTGTGAAGAATAAGGAAACTGGTGAAATAGCTGTGGTGTGATTCTGTTGCCCACCACCAGTAACCACTGGTGACGCCCTCAGGTGTGTGGGACATCCACACCAAGTTGACAGATGGAGATCCAACAGGAGACCACTCATTTCTGACCAGCAGCAGGCAGCTTACCCAGGGCTATCTCTAACAGCACCAGATACCTGTGTTTGGACACTGAATACTGCCCTACATTTCATTCCAGACCCCACTCATGCAGGAGTCAGTGCTGTGAAGAGCACAGCTGTGTCAGTTTGCACCTTCCATGTGCTGCCATTCTGACATTGAATTTTTATTTCTGTTAAGCCAAAGAAAAATGAAAACAGCAACCAACGAGAAGCTTGAAATTAGTCATACACAAAGTAAAGCATATAAAAAGGACCTGTCAAGAGTGAAGACTGGGGTAGGCACTTAACATCCTGGGATCAATCCAGCCTTTTTTAGAGCTCTGCCCATAGCTATCAGACCTGCATCTCAAGTGCTCTGGTCAGCAACTGCACTCTTGCTGACTCTTCCTAGTGATTTGCTTGTAAGGATCTGTGTCTGCATTTATCCATGTGCATTATCAGCATCGATCTGTATTAGAACTGCAGTGGGTGAGCACTGTAAGCATCATCCCAAGCAGCTGCCCTTTCTGTTGGTTTGGACTGGAAGGGCCCTTACAGATCATCTAGTTCCAAACCCCCTGAAGGGACACCTGCCACTAGACCTGGTGGAAAAGGAAGCCCCGTCTAACCTCACCTTGAACACTGCCAGCGCCTCACCATCCTCAAGGGAAGAACTTCTTCCTAATGTCTAATCTATACCTCCCCTCTCTCAGTTTAAAGCCATTCTCCCTTGTCCTGTCCCTACCTGCCCTTGTAAAAAGTCCCTCTCCAGATTTCTCGTAGGCCCCCTTCAGTTACTGAAAGGCTGCTCTAAGGTCTCCCTTCTCTTCTCCAGGCTGAACAGCCCGAGCTGTCTCAGCCTGTATTCATATGGGAGTTGCTCCAGTCCCCTGATCATCAAAGAACAGTCTCCAAATGCTCCTCCAAGCATCGCAGACCATCTTCAACTATAAACTCATCCTACATCTCCTTAAAGTCAAATGTAATTTACAGTGGAAAAACTACTTTACAACAAAGTAGAAGTGTTAATTTTAGATTAGTTGCACTCTATCCAGTTTAACAGAAATAAGTCCTTGGCAGTTCTAGCCAAAGCTGCAAGGGAAAATGATTGCTGTATAGAATATGCTTGAGTGAGGTAAAAACTATTCAAGCTAAGGAATACTGTTAGCATTAAAAACAAGTTGGACACAGGCCGTGAATGCAGCTGGGCTGGAAGTGAGATTTCTTACCACCAGAACCCTGGTTGCATTGAATAATACAGAAGTATTGGAGAGAAAAGTAGCAGCAAGTGAAGTGACTGAGTAGAGGGAGCTGGACCAGTTTATGAAAGGAAGTTTCCTTACATCCTACATTCCCCTGCAATATTTGTATTCAATCTGTCCACCTGATATTTCAGATTCCACACCATGCTATCACCAAAATTGCTGCAACACTTGCAAGTCATTAACCACTCAAACCAAAGATCTTAACTCTAAACCAAGAACTACATTGAAGTGGTTCTGCCCATAATTTGGAAAGAAAAAGGCTTACAAGTTAGAAATGCCATTGAACATCAAATTCTTTTGTCATTAGTCCCTTGCAGGAAGCCCACTTGTCAAAATCTGCAGGGAAGGAAGCAATTCAGTTCTGAGACAGCTCTCCCTCTCCTGCATGGGAAAGCTGTATCAGTGGGAAAGATCAAGGCTAGGACCCAGCAGGTGGTGAATTTTAACCAGGGCTTTCCAGATGACTCAGGATTTGGCCTTGACAGTCACCCAGAGTATCAGCTTTCCTATCTTAAAGCTGATGCTAGTACTACACACAGTACTATGATATCCCCCAGGCACATCATTTAATGTTTTACAGTGATTTATTTGAAGACAGAGGATTCAGCAGAGCTGACCCAATAGATTTCTTTGTTGCTTTAAAACAAACATGCCCTGAACATCATTAAGAAACAGGCACTCCTTCCCTTCTACGTGATTTTCCCCTGAATCGTGTTTTGTTATTTATGTCTTTATGAATCCTCATAAACCCACAATGTCACTTCAGTGGCTGGTGCTACCATCTTTCTGCCTGTTGCAACTGTTTTACAGTTGACATTACAAAGATGAGGTGTGTCTGTGCAGGACTGGCACAGCAGGAGCTGCGTTAGCAGCATTAGTATGATAAAGTGCCACAGCCCAGCACTGCTAGTGTATCAGACAAAGCACAGATCAGCTTCTTACTTTTAAGTGTTTGCATGGGTGTTTCTGTCCAGCCTGAATGACTGAAAAGTAGGATGAAGCCTTTTCCCTCTCATTTCTCACCAGTGCATCGTCTGTCCCTGGTCAGGAGGAAGTGACTGTGGAGCAACAGTTCTCAATTCGTATTATTGGAGTGATCTAGAAACATTGTTGGGGATCTATAACTTAGAATAGTACTTGGATGGTACAAAGTAGTCAAATCTATGTATTTGATATGTTAGCATTTTCGATGTATTATATGCTCCAGAACTGATTTTCCAGCTGTTTCCCTGGTCCTTACCCTCACAAAGAGATGCCTTGCAAACGACTCTAGAATAACTTCAGTACTGGCTGCCTAACAAAGACAGCAGGATCAACTGTATGAGCAACATGAACATAATCTGAAAAGCATGCTAGCACTCCATGATGCTCATTGAGTCCACCACATGTTGAGAAGCACCTGGACCACACTCCTTGTGTCAACACCAGCCTGTGCAGCTCTCCAGCACAGAGGCCCATTGTGCATTTAGTATTTGCGTCCAAGGGGTGTATATCCAGAGTAAACTCCTGTTGTATTGTGGGATCCCATTATTGTCTTCCCCCAAATTCATCACCCACTGAGTCTAGTTAGCTGTCATTGTTTGTTTTGGCATTACAGAGAACAAAGGTGAGGTTTATTCTCACTAGAATGATAATGAGGGTGTAGCAATAAGAAAAGGAGGGGGAAATTAGAGCTGCTTAATTTTCAAGCATGTTGTGCAAAAAAATGGTCTTTTGTACATGATTCCATCAAAGAAGAAGCATGTACACCCTGTTATAATAGAAAAATGGGAATGCAATTCATTCTGGATAAAGACAGTGATCAGTGCATCCGTTTTGAAACTTTGTGCTTTTTTGCTTCCTGTTTGACAAAATTCCTGAGAAATTTGAAGACTATTAAATAAAATCTTCCCCTATAAAATATTAGTTATTTATATGCATCTATTTCCACCTTGTTTGAAAGGTTTAGAGAAGTGTGTGTGTTGAGCATACAGTAGGATACACGTTTATAAGCAACATTTGTGGTAATGATGTGGCAATGGAAGTGTTACCTTGTGTGCTAGAAACGAAGAGGAATTATTGCATTGTTGTTGTACCTTACTAATTGCTATTGCTGTAAAAGTCACTTCCAGTTTCAGTGGATGGCTGCAGTACAGCAGCTGCCACTAGTAGTGAGTTGTATCCTAGCTGCTAACTGCATTAGAAAAGCCAGGTACCTAAATGGTCTTTATCACAAAGGTACATTGGTAAAGCAGTGTAGGGACTAGATTTGGGTCTTCTCCTTCAGAAAAGACCCTTTGTCTTTTGACAGAAGATTCCTTTATCCAGAGCTGTAGTTCTTCCTCCAGAGCTACTACATCAGCATGAAACTTTTGATGAATGCCAACAGCAGACTTCCAGGCTATAGCTATACTTGTAAATAAAACAGGTTGCTCTCTGGCCAGATGGGTACATGGCAGAGGTCGGCCCACAGCCATATGATGAAATTCTCTTTATCCCACAAGCAGAATGATCTTATGCCTAATGTCTTTCAGGAATTGCCTCTGCCCTGTCGGGTCCCCAAGGACAAGGAGGTTAATCAGCCATTTAACCTTTTCTGCTCTTCAGAAGGCTGGGCATTTTAAGAAAGGCATTTAAGTGCTTTTGAAGGAGGATGTCAGAAGGACTGCCATGCCCTGGGGTATCATAATCCTTAATCAACAGTAGTGGTGTCAGTGCCTGGCAGCCCTGCAAAGCATGTAGCCTGATCCACATGCTGCTATTTGAATGGAAATGCCAAAGCACTTGCAGTGCCTACTTAGACCCCACAAGTCTGTGGTGTGCATATAGTTAGTTCTATTTGATTTAAGAGCCTAGGGACTATTTTCAGTATTATTTTATATTTAGGCATTTAAAAGATCTGATTCATTATAGTACAGGTGTTAAGAATGCTGCTGACCTGGTCTCAGATATTTCTACCCTTGTCTGAGAAACAGCAGAATGAAGAGTATGACAGCATTTCAGCTCTTGGGTTTCACAGCTTGTCAGATTAGTAGGAGCAGCATGGTTTTCTGTTTACATTGATATGTCAGGCTGTAAACTGCCACTGCCCTGTGGACTCTGAGTTATTGTCCCGGATAGGTTCAGCGCAAGGTAACCACATATTTTGCCAAAATAAAAACCCCAACAACTTTATCACCCTATATAGCTCCAATTATCTTGTTTGCATGAATGCATCAATGCAAGAAAGGTTTGCAGGACCAGTTTTTATTCAGCTGGTTGGGAATGTAAACTCCTAATACTTAGAAATGTAATTGGCCTATTGGTGAAGTGATATAAACAAATAATATTTGCTTTGGCATTAAGATGCTTAGTATGAAGAAACTACCTTTAAATTGTTTGACCTGGCAGAACAAAGTTATATAGGATCAGGACTGTGTGTCCTGTGGTGACAACTATTTGTGGACCCATTTTAGGAGTCCTAGCGATAGATACAGTATTTCATCAAAGCCCATTGTGAACTTCATGGTTTAGATGATGGGAACAAAGATCAAGCAAGAGCGAGGCCCAAACTGCTGTCATTCAGACTAATGCAAAATTGTTTCCCATGTGTCTGCTGTGTCTCTGTTCTCCTAGTCAACCAATAAACACCATCGCCATGGTTTTGATGCAGACCAAGATGCCAAGAAAATACATAGTGCCTGCAAAGGAGCAGGTAAGAAAGCTCTTGTTCTGTATACAAAGGTCAATTCAATATTATAAAAAGTATATATATAATCTTAGGGCAAACCAACTGTTCCAGTTTCTTTATGTTTTCTGTCACCTAGTGACTCAAAGAACATGCACACCATGAAGTTTTATATGGTTAAGACATATGGGAAGGGAAGCCAGTTTGTTCCTCAAATACTGGTAAGATCTAGTTTGTTAATTGCTTGGCTGCAGGGAATTGGGGTAAACATGATATTTGCTCCCTGCAATAGGAACATCAAGCTGTTATGACAGTCATGGACTCTAGCCAATCAGATCAGATTAAGGTCATGGCTATATGCCCTTTCCCAGGCCTTCAATGGCCCATAGAAATATCACCACCTCCATATGTTCGTCAGAGATTACTGCAACTCCATCAGCTGAAAGGAACATATGGTGTGAGAATCTGCACCAGTGATTTTTAACCAAGAATACTGGCTTCCACCATCTCTAAGGTAAGTTAAATTCTGAAGTAAGTTGACTGATAGTGCACTGATATGAATGAGGAATACACAGTGTTCATGGGATCCTCAGGTGCACAGAGGTGACAATATCCAGCAGAGGAAGAACAGCCAGGCAGCACACAAGAGCAGAAAGTTATTAATTCACTTCAGGCATTTGCACAGTAAACATGTATTTAAGCCTTTCTTCCTGGTATAGCACTGACATACAGAATCGCTAGTTAAGTGCTGAACTGTTCCTGGCCTACCAACTGAGCCCTCTCCAGGCAGTTCCCTACAGGACTATCCTACTGGGGGTTTCACCCCACATTGACAGATATGAATGATTTTCCTTCTAAAATTGAACCATGCCTTCTGCCTTGGTTCTAAGTAGGAAGAACTGGGCAAGATGCCCTAAACTTGTCCTGTAGATACCTGGTGGTGACATGCAGGGATGGAAACATATCGGCTGTTGCTGAATGCCAATATCATTTGTATTTTTATCATCTGCAGTTCCTTGGCAACCCTTGTTAGTCCCTGCTCCTGAGAGCCTGAGGTGAGGCATGGCATAAAGCCCAGTAGGTGGATGCACAGCATAGATGGAAGAGCACATGGGATAGTGTCCACCAATGTGACACACATGGATCAGCAGACCTGGTATAAGGCTTGATGCCTTTCATCTGCTATCTAAACCTATGCTATGGGCACTTTGGTGGTCCCTGTCACATACACATTCTGCATTTCAATACTTATCTTGAAGAAATTATGTGTGAAACAAGCTGCTGGCCATTAGACACAAGTGCACCAGGATAAGTGTGTTAACGCAATGGCTACTGTATTGCGTGTTTCAGGCATCCAGGTAACATCACTGCCAACCTGTCCCTTTAGCCACAAACGTAACAAATGCCTTCAGGCAGCTTTGTTTAGTGCAACATCTGTTTTCTATGGCTGAGGGCAAGAAAAGTGCAACAGCACGGTCATTGCCTTTAGTAAGCTGTTTCCATCCATTGTTTAAGTTACAACTCAGTGCTGCCTGGGGGCTTTCTCCTGGAGAGTTCAGCCCCTCTGTGTGTTCCCAGGAGATGTAGTTGCTGTGGTGCCCATAACCAGGGCACCCAATGCTCCTACTTCACTCTCACTTATTTTTGCCAAGCAGAACAGCAGCAGCAGAGTCTCAGACCACGAAGGCTGGTTCCTGCTCCTCTTCCTGACTCCGTTTAGCACAAAGCACAACCTATTTTGTACAGGCTGTGCATCCAGGCTGTGGGTTAACGAATGTCATTTAAACCTACCCCAGCTTCTCACCCCACACTGTTGATTCTGCTGTGCCCGTGTAGGAGTTTGCACACTTAATGAACTAGATCTGGTGACCGATACCTTGGGACTACTCAAACAAGCTTTGCCACCAAAAATGTATATGTCAGCCCATGGACACTGACCTTCTCAAACAGAAGGTTTCTCAATTCCTCTTATGAAATATGAGTGGCATGAGACAGTGAATTTTATTTTATGGTCTGAACATTGTAGCTGACTACAGTTAAATATATCCTCAAAAGAATCTTAGATGCTGCAAATCCTGACGTTGACAGCAACAGGGATATATATATAGTGATTTTTTCTCTATAGAGGTCATGTTTTCTCTTCCCCTCATTCAGTAACTCCTGTGCACAACTTCTTTTTCAGGAACTGATGAAAAGAAAATCATTGAAATCTTGTTGAGTCGAACACCAGGGCAGAGACAACAAATAAAACAGAAATACAAGTCTCTCTATAGCAAGGTATTGTGGAATAAATGGCCTCTCTGTTTCAAACTGTGTACCTGCTATAAATACAGCCTCCAGGCCTCTGCTTTTAAAAGTATCAAGGGCACAGTAGATTTAAGGAGGACACCAGTTACTGTCTGATTCAGCAATGTATTTTATCTCCTAAAATACCAATTGTATTTCTAATCTTAAGCCTCATGGTCTTCTTGAAATCAGCTTTAACCAGAGCAAGAGCATTTTAATGAAAGCTGACAGAGCTAGAAAATAATTTGTAGCTAAAATGAACTATATCTCAGTTTGTGTTCATCTTCAGCACATTCAGATGAAAGAATTAATGTAAAAGGGAGAATTTAAGTCAGAATTCTTCTCAGACCAGATGCAAAATCAGAGGAACTATTTGATCTCACATCATTGTATTTTTGTTGAGTTTAATAGAGTGGAATTGATTTCTTCCAGTCATGAAGTAGAATACACATTGTAGAACTTAAGAAGTCTCATTGGGCGCTTGATTTCTGGAGGAGGAAATGTAGACTGCCTTCATGATTTTGCATGGAAGAAAAATAAAGTTTCCAGTGTATCCTTTAGGAAAACAGCTGAATCCTGCAGAGTTTATTATTAAATTGGTATTTTCTTAAGGTCTGCTTGCTCATTAGTCATTAATGTCATTAATCATTAATAGTTAATAAGACAAGCAGCACTGAACCTGAAAGCCTTCTATATGTAAACCAGCAAGAGTGATGAAAGATGTTTGACTACACAAGTACTATAAATTTAGTTCAATAATGAGGATTAATAAAAATAGGGACTAGAAATAAGCAAATGCCACAAGACAACTCAGTTACACCAGCATGTAGCAACACTTCTTCCTAGCCTGAATCTCTCAGGAGGCAGCTGCAGGCTGTACCATTTCACTTCCCTGCTGCTCCAGGCAGCAAGTCTCATGGCGGGTGTTGGAACTGCTCCAACACCAGTGTCAGCCTCTGACTTGAGTAGACTGAGTGTTCACTCACAATTGTGTAAGAGGGTATTTGAGAACAATAGATTTACAGCTGGGCTTCTCGTTTGTTGTTGTGAACTTGTCAAGTACTTCCCATACTACAGGAAATGTTAGCTGCAGATAGGGCTTCAAATAAATCATCAGCAGGCATCCTACTCGGTGTACATACACCAGCAAGCTCTTCTCTGGGTCTTACTAAATTTTGGATTAAGTAGATCATAGCATGGAAGGTTGATTTACCTATTTATCTATCTATCTTCCTATATGTCTATCTATCTGTCTATCTATCTATCTATCTATTTATTTTGGTGGAAAAAATGCTAATCACGTGGCACCAAAGCACTTCTAGAATCTGATGGTTTCTCCAGTAAGTCAATTTTAACCAAAACTGGAAGAGAAGTTTGGTAGATTTGATCCATTCTGCTGCAACTCTTTCAAAGCAGGAACTTGCTGCGTTGTGTTTCAGACTGTTAAGCTTTTAAAAGCACTGGGTTGCACCTATTTAAACAAGTAGGATAAAACTGGACTGGTATCAGTTGGTATTTAAAGACAGGGCAATCATTTAATCAGAAACAAAAAAATTGTAGGGAATTTATTATAAAAAACAGTCTATGTACTTAAAAGCTTTTTTATGGTTTTGTCCCTTTTTAATACAAAAGCAGCTTTGAAATCATTAAATCCCTCCCCCCCAAAAAAAAAGAACACCTATAATCCCACCTGAGCTTTTGCAGTAACCCTTCTGACTATCCCCACAGGATTTGGAAGAGGTCCTGAAGGGAGAGCTGAGTGGGAATTTCAAGAAGGCTGTGCTGGCTCTGCTGGACCTGCCCTGTGAGTACGAGGCCCGAGAGCTCCGGAAGGCAATGAAGGGCGCTGGGACGGATGAGTCCCTGCTGATTGAGATTCTCTGCACACGAAGCAATAAGGTTGGGACAACACACATGACCTTCCTTAGGTAGTAGGGCAAAGGGTTCACCAAGAGCATCCCCCCGGGAGGAGAAGGAGGAGGGAGTCATACAGCTCCTGTGGCTGAAACACTTGTTGTGAGTGGTTGCAGCAGTTAGGTTGCCATACCAGGAGTTAAGATCAATATAGAATTATAGAATCATAGAATAGTTAGGGTTGGAAAGGACCTTAAGATCACTCAGTTCCAGCCGCTCTGCCATGGGCAGGGACATCTCACACTAAACCATGCCACCCAAGGCTCTGTCCAACCTGGCCTTGAACACTGCCAGGGATGGAGCATTCACAAATTCCCTGGGCAGCCCATTCCAGTGCCTCACCACCCTCACAGTAAAGAACTTCCTCCTTATATCCAATCTAAGCTTCCCCTGTTTAAGTTTGAACCTGTTACCCCTTGTCCTGTCACTACAGTCCCTAATGAAGAGTCCCTCTCCAGCATCCTTATAATTCTAATTCCTTCCTTGGTTCTAATTATATCTGCTGTGGATGATACAGAGGCAACACTGGTGATAGAGAAATCCCCAAGGTGCCTGTAAAAGGCTGTTTTAACACTGTTCTAACCATTCAGGTAGCTCCTGCCAGGTATGGGAACGTGTTTCTCTTCAAAAAGCCCTTTAGCTTATGCCTAAACACAAATGAAACCACAGAGACATACCTGCATGAGTCAGGCACCCCTTGAAATGCTGTCCTGAACCAAGCTGGGTTTGAGCCCTGTCTCTGCACTGAAGTGAGTCTCAGCATGAGGAGGGAATGGGATTTTGGCTTCTCTTGCCTCCATGCCTATCTCACGCAACATGGGAATGACATGGGAATACTGACTTTCTTAAAGAGGGGGTGTGTTTGTTTGTTTGTTTATTTATGTCTTTATTAAATTTATTCATTTATTTATTTGTTTGATTTATTTGCCTAGGAAATTGTAAACGTAAAGGAGGCATACAAACGCCGTAAGTAGACTTCTCTTTCAAACACCTTCATTTAAAGCCTTTATCACTGGGTAAACACTCACAAAATCTTTTATTCTCCACAGTCTTTGATAGGGATCTAGAGGCTGATGTTAAAAGTGACACAAGTGGCTCCTTGAGGAAGATATTAGTCTCTGTGCTAGAGGTAAGGCTGGAGTCTTTCCTCTTATGCTGCTGCCTGACAGAGATGTTTCCTTTATCCTGCCTATCCTGTGTAATCATAATAAGTATTAGCTGGTATTTATAATAATGTAAGTATGATATGCAATATAATAATGAGGTAATCATAGTAGGTAAACTGCATTCTTAAGTATAAGAGCCTTCTATTTCTATCACTTTAAATATATAAAATTTTAATTTATAAAATTAGAAGTAATTATATAAATCTGATACTTTGTAGACAACAGCATTATTTTATTATTATTTATAGCACTGTAATGGCTAGAATACCCATTCAAGTTCATGGCTTCATTATGCAGAATTCTGTCCAAGTCCAGTAAAATCTTATTTTTGTCTCAGCTGGGGATTTTGCAATTCTGATAGATACAGAACAAGTAAGAAAGATCGCTGTTGTGTAGTTTTCTATTCACCAAAAAAAAGCACATTTACCATTAGAACACACTTTATTTTAAACCACCTGCCTGAAACAAACAAATAGGTTCTTAAAGACACAGTATAGGACCAAGAGATTTTCCCTGAGGCTTGACAGTCATGAGTGGCAGGGTGTGTGGGATAGGGGTAGGCTCACACCTAGAAATGCAGCATGGTGGTCAGTCTGATCAGACAACCCTGAGAACCTAACAGACACATCACTGAATACGTCAGAGTTAGATTCCCATTCTGGAAAGCATTGATACAGCTTTCTTCAGCCCCTTGGGGTATACTTTCCAGAGCGTTATTCATAAAATAAATACATATTATTCACAGATGTTTCTCATAGATTAGTCCTTCGTATTTTGTACCAGGAATCCCAGTGTGAGTGAATTCTCAGAGTATTCAGGTCAGTCAGGAAATCATTTTGCAGTTATCAGGCTATATCCAGCACCATGAAAACCATCAGCACTTCACTGCAGGTACTGGAAACCTGCAGTAGCTGGATGTGGTGCAGCAGCTGCTTTCCAGAGAAACATCATGGTTTGAGTCCAGGGTGCTGGACATACCCAGTAGCTCAGCCCTTTTGGGGCTGTGTTGGATCACCCTACCCAGCTCTGTCTGCACATCTCAGCCCCATTCTCACCTCAGCATCTGGCTACCACTTCCCACCAGTGTAGAAATAACTGATACAAATGGCAGAAAAAAGAACCAAAGAACAAGCTGGGTGAGAAGGGACCTCTAGAGCTCCTCTAGTCTATCCCTCCTCAAAGCAAGCCTAACTCTGAACTCAGATCAGGTTTTCCTCTGACTTTGTCTTCTGCTCTGGACACATGGTTGTTGAGAGGGCAGCAGGAGCACCTATGGGATGGCAAGGAGCCTTGGCACAAGGGGAATAGACCAGCAGGCCACCCCGTCACAGGGGAGCATCCGCAGGGTATGGTCCATGCCACTCCTGATAGTCCCTTCCTGCACCAGAGGCATCAGAGTTGCAACCTCGTTAGCACCCCAGCACGCAGCAAATGAAGCTGGGAGAAAAGCCTTACCGTACAGGCTGCATCCACCTCTAAAGCCAGCAAAGCCAAGGGCCGCGGTAAACATGAACACACCATTCAGAGCCGTACCAAGCCCCACTGAGCCTCAGTGCAAGGCAATTGTCAGCAGATGGCAGCAATGCTATAACCAACGTACTCTAAGCTCACAACCTTCCTTTCCACTACGAAACGCATCCAGGGCTTGATCTGCTTTCTTTACGGTCATGGCCTTTCCTGCAGGCAGCCCGAGATGAGACCCAAGAGGTCAATGAAGAGCTGGCCGTGCAAGATGCCACAGATCTCTATAAAGTAAGTGCAATAGTGGAAAAGTCCCTGTTAGCCAAATGCTGTGCAGCAAGGGCAACCTCGGTGTGACTATATGCACCATGCACAGGGGTGATGGCAGTGTAAGAAGATGGGCAAGGGGGGCACAGGCTGGAGCTTGGTGGATCAAGGGCTCTGGATGACTTTTTGTCTCTACTGAATAAACAAGTGCTTCAAAGAAATAACGTGGAATCTTTAAGGCAGGAGAAGGCTGCTGGGGAACAGACGAGCTGGCTTTCAATGTGGTCTTAGCAAAGAGAAGCTACAGTCAGCTGAGAGCTACCTTTCAAGCCTATGAGAAGGTGAGTTATTATCTTCTGCAGTGTGGTTGCACAGAGCCTGACATGTAGTTTGCAGACCCTACAATGAGATGCAATGATCTTAAGGGTCTTTTCCAACCTAATGATTCTATGTAGAGCAGGTGATCCTTCCTTTGCCATTTTAAAAATTCCTGAATGCTTTAAGGATCTCGGAAAACGTTTTTATACAAGTGGATCCTGATCTTATGGAAGTAGGGGGTAAAAGCTGTGTTTTCTGCCAATGAAGAACCTTCATAACCTGTACAACATCCAGCCAAAGAAATGTTACCATGCTGTTCCCTTCCCACAGCAGCTTGATGCTGGTTGTCCCCACTCCTGCAGCAGGACCAGCAAGGGTCAGGTTCACAAACTCCTGTCCTCAAGCAGGGTTTTGCTTTTCTGGTCTTTTCCTCTCTGGCTCCAAAGCAGGGCCTGTCAAGGTCTCTCCTCCTGATCCCCCTGCTTCACACGCTTGTATTGGCTGGGCAGAGGAACATCTCCTGCCTCTCTCTCTGCCCATGCTGGGCAGACAGCCTGTGCAGGTATTTTGCTGTCTTCAAACAAAAGGCAAAGCAGGCAGCAGGATCCTGTTTGGTTCTTTTCCCTGTGTTACCCACCAGGGACATCTTACACTTGCCTGGGCCTCCAGTGAGACCTTCACTGAGACCTCTCGCATGGACATGACCCAAGAAAGTCAAAGCAATGGGAGATCCAACGACTTCTCCTGCAGCGAGATGGAAGCTCAGCAGTGACATTATTCCCAGGAGAGTGTACCCCCTCCAGCCTCTGGCTCACAGTCCTGAACTTCCCAAGGATGACTTGGAGAAAACTGTAACCCTTGGCACCAAAGATAAAAAATCTCCAGTCAAGGCCATATTTAGGTGTCAGCATAATAAGGAACCCATAGTTGGAAAAATGCTTGTAGCTTAATCCAAGCTTTGGTTTGTTTCTGGCAGGAAAACAAACCCAGTCACTGATACTCCCTTGGAGTGGCCCAAACCATGGGGGTTCAGCTAAATGCTCTGATAGCCAAACTACCTTGGCTTTTTGATTCCTAAAACCAAGCAGATCAGGTTGCCCAAACGGATCCACCACATCCTGCCTGGCTGTACTTGGAGTAGAAGTGAGCCAAGATTAGAGCCATGCAAACATCAGTCCTGCTCTGCAGCTGGGAAGATAAGTAGGGAAGATGTAAGCCAGGTTGGGGACTTACAGAACTTAAGAAGACTTCTTAAGAACTTAAGAAGAACTTAATCCTCAGAAGGTACCTTGAATGTGTACTTCCCAGCTTTGACCTGAAACCACGTAGGGCCAACCCAGTAGGCAAACCAGAGCAAAGAAAAAGCCTTTGAGGCTCATGAATTTCAGGATAAACTCTGTTTTGAAGTCTGTTTTCCCCCGTTCCTACAGAATAACACAAAAGCTGGGGGAGAACTGCAGTGTTTGCAAACTTTCCCTGGGAAGCCAAAGACAATAAGCAACAAAGCTTCATAGAGCTGGTAAAGCTCCAAAAATTATCTTCTTTGTGTGAGAGCCATCCAGAGCCTTTGATAGAGGCCTTAGAGGAAGCTTGATAACCAAGGGAGGTCACTCAAGAAGAAGCTGCAGCTTCTTTGTCCTAGAAGCCCCCAGATACAATGTGACTGATTGATGTAGGTTATCCCTCTCTTAACCGCTGTGCTTTATTTGGATGCGTAGACCTTCTCTTGGTGCCATTGGATCTGTGAGTGCTTACAACAGAGGACAACTTCCTTTGCCCACAAATTACTTCATTGGAAAGGCTCTAAAGGATCTGAATTGGCTTTTTGCCATTGGGTCCTAAGTTTGATACTGGGTTTATGGCAATAGGATGGAGTGTACAGACAGCAGCTCTCAAGGCTCCTTTTTGTTGTCCTTGTAGGTGTGTGGGAAGGACATAGAAGAATCCATTAGAAGTGAAACTTCTGGAGATCTTGAGAAGGCTTATCTCACTCTTGGTAAGAAAAAAAAGTGTCCAGAGCTTTCTTTTCTAGCTCTTGCCATCATCTGACATTGGTTGTGGGGGATCTGTGTATAGCCTGGTGACAGCCATTGGGATAGACCTAAACTGAGCTGTCATATCTGCCAGGAAAAGAAGAGCCAGTTTCCAGTAGTGATTGGGACCTTTTGGTTTTAGAAATAAAACTTGCTATACACAGCTCTCCATGCAGCTGAATTATTGGCACTCTAACACATGGAGTCCATCTCCAAGCTGCCCCTGAGGCCATGGCTGTTGATAACTTCCAGTAGATGCCTGGGCATCATCAGAAGCATGCTAGCCAGCCAACACAAAATGTACAGGGTCTTCAACAGCAATTTAGCACTAGGAATGACTGTGACAGGCATTTAAGCTTGTGTCCTGGCTCTGGTTATCTTACTGGTATTGCTGTTTTCCATCTGGGTCTGGGCTCTCCCAAATCTTGCTTCTGTGAGCTGTGGAGTGAGCAGCTGCCACAAGAATAGATGGGCAAGAGGAACTCCAGAAGGGAAGATGTTCATTCTCATTTATTCATTTTCACTGTGGAATGGCAGAGTACTCAGTGCTGATAGTGCCACTGTGTAACACACTTTCCCCAGGGAGAAATGTATGTCCTGTTCAGACTCCAAGACTTCTCCTTGCATGCTGATAGGGAACCAGTCAAGATGAAACCCCTACCAGCTATATGCCTGAGCATAAACCCTAGATAGTTTCCCGTATTTATTTCTTATTTATTTCCTTCTTGTTGAAGATACATTACAAAGTGTAAATATATAAGTATAATGAAGCCTCTTTCTGTTTTCTGTAGTCAGCTGTGCCAAAGACTGCCCAGGTTACTTTGCTACACTTCTGCACAAGTCAATGAAAGGAGTTGGGACTGATGAAGACACCTTGATTCGCATCCTTGTGACCAGGGCTGAGGTAGGGTACCCTGAGACCTGTCATACTTCACATCAGCTCTGGAAGAAATAGAAATGTAGAGGGTATGGAGCGGGTCCTGTAGATCACGTATTCAGTCAAGCCATCTCAGCCCAATGACATCAAGGGTCACACTTTTGTACCCAGGCAACTCTAATTTTGATGCTAGATGTATATCTGTTCTCAAAAGAACTGAAGCAGAAAGCATGAAGGCAATTTCAAGTGGAGTCAACTGTACCTGCTTAAAACTAACCCATGGGGAGATCTGGCCCCAATAGGATGTGAAAAAGCAAATTCCTTGTTAAGTAATGATAAAGCAGCAGTACCCAAACTGAGAATTGCCTCTGAACATATGTTGCCAATTCTCTCTGATTCCAGCTGGTAAAACACAGATGGGGAGTAGGGAAGAAAAATAAAGAGCCAAAGGAGATAATTGTTGTTTGAAAAAGCACAAAATTGCACAAGACATTTGAGATCTCAGAAACAGTCTTTAAGTCTTCCTTCCTCATAACTTGTGTAGGTTGTCACCCCAGGGCTGTGTCAGTCTTGACATAGAGGAGGAGTTGTTCACAGGGATGAGGAGAGCATATTTCTCAATGATGATAGTGTGAGAAATTAAGCTCCAGGGTAGCCTTTCTGTTGAGGCACAGTCCAATCATGATAACATTTAATACCCCACAGAGATAAAGATCAGGCCTGTGCTGTGGGTGCCTTTTCACAGCAAAGCTCAAGACAAGGCGTTTAATTCCCTCCCCATAGTAACCAGAAAATTACTGCTGTGGGTGGAACAAAACTGTCTTTTAGCCACACTCTTGGAAGTGCCTCTTTCCCTGTCTGCCACAATAGATTTGCACCAAGGCTGTGCCTGCACAGCATTGCTGAGCACAGGGCAGAAGTGCCCCTGGCCACGGGTCTCCAAATGGGCCCATACCCCTCATCATAGCTAGTGTCCCCTCACCACACATCTGACACAGGCTTACCTTAAACCCGAATGGTGAGCTGAAAGACCTTCAAGATATTTAGACCTCCTGCTTTGTCCTCTCCTCCTCCCATTGGGTGCAGTGGACCTTGGATCAGACCCCAAGGGTCCTGGTAGGAGCCGCACATATTGCTCAAAGCACATCCCACTCTTCTAAAGAGGCTCTTGATGTCTTCTCAGAGCGACCTGCCAGCAATACAGGAGAAGTTCCAGCAAATGTACAAGAAGTCGTTAGCAGAAGCTGTCCGATCTGATACCTCTGGGGACTTCAGGAAGCTGCTGCTGGCTATTTTGCACTAAGAAGCCATCAGGAATGAAGAGGCGTGCTGAGCAGCCACCTCTTGATTAGCCTCCAAAATAGCATTCAAAAAATGTGGCATTAGCACAAAGGAAAAAAATCCAATTTATTTTCTTTCCAGCTGGGAAATGTGTTGCCAAGTAATGCTGGACGTGAGGTTTATGTTATGGCTATCTGGCCAAATGTACTTAAGCAATAAAGACGTGTTAAAAAACCCCAATGTAAATTGACCTCTTTGTGTTTGCATATGTGGAAGAATCCTCTGTTGTTGCTCCTTCTGGGTAGACTTTTCTGTCTTTCTCTCATTCTGGAGATTATCCCTGTTCTGTCTCCCATCTGACATGGTGCCATGTCATGCCGTTATATTCCTGCCAAGAGAAAATGGATAGCAATTTCTTCTCAGCCCATTATTGCAGCTCTTTATACAACCTGAGGGCTGTGAATTAATGATTTTATTCAGGCCCTGATTAAAGTCCTGCTATCAGTGGGGAATGTCAGAGTGATTTCCCGATCTATGAATTGCCCTTTCAGCATTGTCACCTAAGTTATTCCATGAAGGAGATAAGGACTTGCAGTCCCCCTTGACACCATCCCCTGGGGTATGGTGCAGGAGCGCAGCTGAAAAAGAGATGGGACTTCATGAGGTGGATCTGTCAGGCAAGGAAATACTGTTCCCAGAGAGGCTGACATGGGCCTCAGGACCACTTCATGGTTTCCAGGATCTGGCTGTATAAAAGCCTGAACAACCTGATCACACCTCATGGCTCACCCTGCTTTGAGCAGGAGGCAGAACTCGAGACCATCAGAGGTCCTTTCCTCACTGAATTACCCTAAAATCCTATAATGTAGGTGAAAAATAATACGACCTGGCCTGACAAATAAGAGAAATAGAAGAGTCTGTCAAGGAGATGGGCTTGTGAGCATTTCTGTGTGTCTGGCCTCTTCCCCCCTTTTGGATGCACCACTCTGCATGGGGAAGGGTCTTTCAGCCTTAGACCCTCAGAGGTATGATGGTTGATGGCATCTAATTCACATTGAAAAATAGTATTTCTGAAGCACTGGACCTGTTTCTCCCTGCTTGTATCAATGTCACAGCAGCAGCCCCCGGCCATTTAGTTATAATCCATAAAGATGGGGAAGAACAAATGGGAGATGGGAAAGATGGATGGCTTTTAAGGATGATGAACTGTGTGCCACACAGGTATAACAGGATGTTCTGGCATTTTAGATGCCTGACCCTCTTTGGCACTATTTCTAAACATAAATAAAGATACCAGGGGCAGATCCTGGACCTGAAATGAACCACCTGATTCTGGATTTGCCTCTATCAAAGGCACTTTAATGTTCAGACCCAGAAAGAGCAGAGCAGTGCAGGATCTGCGTATCTTCTTGTTGCTGTTGCTGTGGGGCTCATGTAACCAGAGACTATAGAAAGGATAGACGAATAATCTACTTAGGTGTCCAGTGTTCCTGGTGATATTTTATCCTTCAGAGGTCACACCATGTGTTCAGTGCAAGATAAGCTGTCAGGTACCCATTCTCAATTGATGCAGTTTGGAGCAAAAGCCAGCAGGTGTCTGGAATGCACATGAAGGAGCTGATTTAGGCAAAGGATTCATTTCAGGATATTCCAATCAGAGTGCCCAAAGCTAGGTGAGGGGGCTCTGTGAAACCTCTAGAAGCTCAGCACACTTTAAACCCAGCTATGTCCTTATTTAATGCCAAGCACATAACTTTGGCAGCCAAATTTATTCTTGCCTGAAGACTGTTTTAATTAACACTAGTAGGTCATCCTGACTGAAGAAGGAAGAGCACAACTGCTTTCATCTTAATCTTTCACTCTTTAATTAGAGATTGGCCTGAAACCAAGCCAGGAGCCCACACATCTTCACACCCACACATACTGGGCCAAAGTCATTATTGAATTACATGCTGTATCTTGCTATCTGTGCACAATACACGCAGTGATGGCAGTGACACTTGTGGGGTTGCTGTGTGTCTCCAGTGCTGTAAGGGTAAAACGTGCCCCTGTGTTACAAAAGTTTAGGTCAGGGGTTCAAAATTCGAGTTTAGGTTTCAAGACCAGTGTCTATAGATGTAATCTGTTACCTCGCCTGCAAAATCAGAACCAAACCCAGATTAAATCAAGTCTTCAGCTAAGCTTTAGTTAAGAATGAGGTACCACACCAATGTGATCAACAGCTGTGGTGCAGGGCGCTCAGGGAACTCATGTTTGCTGAGCAGCTGGATAGAAAATGAGTAATGCAATAGTTAGTTTCACTGCTTCAGTGAACCTAGGGTGTCAACCAGGGAGCAGAACAGAGTCTAACGGCTTTTTTCCCAGTCCAGTGAAGCAAATAGTAAATCTACACTGAGCACAGACAGGACTTGGGGAGGCTGCTTCAGTGAGGAGTATCAGGATGAGTCCAAAACCAGGTGCTGGGAGTGGGGAACCATTTCCTTCACGGGGATCTGACACAGACATCACACATGGAGTTAGGTCTCCTGGTGGTGTCATCAGCTGGGTGAGATAAATGTGTTAAGTGGAAAGGTCCCTATCCATGCCATCTTTTGACAGAAATTTGCTAGTATAGACATACCTTTGCTCTTTCCATGCACATAATTATGATATGTGTAAATAAGTGATACATAGATCTGATATTTCCCCAACACATTAGTCTTCCTTTCTGCTCCTGTATTCTTGCCTTTAGCTTATAATAAGCAAAATGGTGTCAGGTGGCCATCTGACCCTGGTCAGGGTCCACCAACCAGGCTCCACATTGCCAGGGCATGCAGCATCCCAAGCAGTGCTGGCTGCTTTCCCAGCCTGGGTTGAAGGCTGTGACCCAGGCAGCCACCGCTGGTGCTTGGGGCATCTACCCATCCTTTCCAGCTCATGGCATCTGATTCATTATGGTCCCTGCAATTGTCTCTTTTTACAATGAGGAATGTTAATCCTGGATCCTGTTCCCTCCCCCCGTTTTGTAAAGACCATAATAAGGAATATTTTCATTTGTCCTCCTATCTATTTAGACTGCAAATTTGGGGAAAGGGATGATCTCTCTCAACAACTGGGGGGGCTGGTAGTCACTGGGGCAGAGCACATAATACTGAGTGAGATCAGTGAAGTCTGTGCCTTGAACAGACCTTTTCCCTTATCCATATTTGTTCATTTTCACCTGAATTGTTATAGGATCAGTGTGTGAATTCTAGCAGTTGTCTGACATCACCAATCTCCTCTGTGCACCTGTCTGCTGGACAATTAGATCACAGCTTTTTTCCACTCTGTTGTTTAATGCACGATAATAGGCATTTCATCATCCCATCACATTAAAACGTAGAAAGAGTCACTCTGGGCCAGATAAAAGGTTCAACCATCCTAATTCCAACACTGAGCGATCCTGAACACTTAAGGACAGAGAGCAGAAGGAGCAGGATGAATATACAGCATTGCAGCAGAGGTTATCCTTTGGTAGACATTGCCACTGTCTAGAAACTGGCTGTTGGTGGAGTTCATACAGCAGCAGTTAACAGCAGATCACTGTTTTTAACAGCCCCCAGTGGGTCCAACCTCCCCGAAGGGCTATGTGAAACTTGCAGCATCACATCCCACAGCACTGGCGGGTCACCTAACCTGTGAAGGAGCCCACTTTCCCACTCTACATGGTGGTCAGACCAGCCCTTTATCCATGTAACATACCAGTGCCGTGGTTAATGCAATATCCTGCCCTCCCAAAAAGGACTCTCAGTCCTGATTTGGTCAATAGCATGTTAACCTAGGGAAACTGTTTCCTGTCAGAGATAGAGAAAAACATCTTCACCAGGACAGTGGCTCGCGACTGGAGCATTCATTCAGAACTCATTCAGAAAGACGCTTTCTCACACAGGGTAAATGTGTGCTCTACAGAGGAAATGGCTCTATCCTCTCACCAAGGATCGTGCTGCAGCAGTAGGGACCATACAGGACATACTGTCCTAGAATATGCCATGAAAAATGATTTCTAGTTTATTTATAGAAGGAATCCTAACTGAGCACTGCTGATGTGCCCACTTGGTTGGAGATGTATCTGAAACCATAATCTCTGGGAGAGAAAGAAGAGAGTTGTGAAGCAGGCAGCAGGAGCTTCATTGCTTGGGAGCCTTGGCCCCAAATTGGCAGGGACCTGTGTGGGGACTCAGCAGGGAGCAGCAGCCCCCCCGAGAGCAATAAGCTATTTAAACAGCACATGATGTACTCTGGGTTAGCAGGAGTTTGCATAACCGTGCAAAGCCCTCGAGCCTGGGATCTTCTAAATAAACGCCACATTTATCAGTATCTAAAGCAGAAGAACATCCCACCTACCCTTCCCCGACCCCACAGAACAGTGTCATTAGTGAAGGCATAGTGTCATTTGTTTCTTTAAGGGTTAAAAAAATAATCCACAGCCGCTGCCAGGAAGAGGCAGGACCAAACAGGCAGCAAAGAGTTAGAGCCAGGACAGAGATATAAAGCTAAATCAATCATCAAAATGGACCGCAGCGAGAGCATATACATACAGAGCAAGAAAGAAAGCGAGAGGCGCTTTGTTTGGGTAGCTAATGTTCTCTGGACAAGGAGAGAGAACTGTTCCTTCGGGGTTTTAATGCCACTCTAAATATTTATAGCAAGATCATAGCCAGCTGGTGAGGCAGCAGCGATGGGGAGCAGGGATGGGAGGGCGCATTTTCCCCAGCATCCCATCGTCACCCTCCAGGTTGTCTCTGTACTCAAAGAGGGGAAAAGGCTGCATATTGCCAGGTTTACCCTCAAAGTGACTCATCTGCAGGAATCAAGGCCAGTGGCTTCTGCCCTTCCCTTCCCTCACCTCCTTTGGCCATTATCACATGCATGTGCACACACACGCACAGATTGTGCGGGAAGGGAAAATGCCACAAGCTCCAAAAAGCTACTCCAGCCCAGTTCCACCCTGCCCTTAACACAGGGCCTTCATGGTTTTGTCCAGCAGCATTTCACCATGTCGATACGCTGCATTGAAAAGTCTCTGGGAAAGGCCACGTGTGGCATGACCTGTGATGCAAAGCTGCTGTTTTTAGAGGAGCAGACTGCCCCAGCCCTGCAGTCTGCTGGGCCACGGATGTGGGGGCAGGAACATATGGAGGACCGCAAACACCAGTGCAGCACAGGAGTTGACATAAGGGCACTGTAGCTCCCAAGGATTTTCGCTCATCCGCCCCGCTGTGACGAGATGCAGACATGACTCACCCATGAGCTTTGGCTTTGAAAATATGAGAAGGACTTGTGCTTTAACCTTGTGTTTCCCTGGGGCAGCGATGCTTAGGAATGGCACTTTGCTTCAATCTCAAGGGAGGGATTTCAGCACAGAGGAGGGGCCCAAAACAGTTACCCAGACATGGTCAGCCAATGCCATTTCTCCTGAAGCACCCAGGATATTGGCACAGAGCTGGGACACATCACTGCTGGAGACCCCAACCAAGAGCCAGCTGGGCTTGTGGAGGATCTTCCACTGGCACAAGGTGCTCCACTGATCCCACCCTAGGGATGGATTTAGGCTCATCATCACAGATACCTACATGTGAGTGTTAAATATGGACACCTACATGTGATTGAGGAAGCTGAGTACCTGAGGAGACCCAGCAGTGACTGGAAGACTGTTCACCTGCCCAAACATAGGTGGTACATACTGGTGATCTGAATAACTCAGCAGACTTGTTTGTATTGACTAGACCTCACTGGCTGCAAAAGGAGCTCGGACACCTTGTTCATGTGCTCATGCAGTCAGGGACCCCACTGAGGTCTCTGCCCTGGGGAGCTAAGGGCCACCCAGGGACGTGGTTTCCCACTTGCTGCACTCGCTTCAGCAACCCGCTCCAGTCCTCCTGCCCGTGATGCTGAGCTTCCTCAAGCCAACTGCTTGCGCAGTTCTCTGCTAAAGGTTTCAGAGAGCTGAGGTCCTTACAACAAAGGCCACAACCTGGTGTTTTCTATATGAAATATTAAGCATCACCATAAAGATAAACTGTTCCTAAAGTGAACTTCACTGTGCTTGGCAGGGATAGCTGGGTTCTCCCTGCCCACCTTGGGTCAGCCATGGGCACAAAGGGCCCAGTGCATCAGCATCTCCCACCAGACAGCAACTGGGTGACGCTCCCCAGATCTCTCCATAAGGTGGAGACACGATCCATTCCACCGGGCTTCCTGGAAGCCCTCCTCTCTCCCTTTTTCCATGAAGCTACGGTGACAGAGCATTACCTAGCGCGAGGCATTACGGACTGTTTACAGGCTTCTAGAGTTCCCAGGCACTTTAGGACAGGGTCCTGTTTCCAAGCGGACAGCCAGGACTTTCATAAGTGAACTTTCCTTTCTGTGTCTATTTATTAGATGTAAACATTTGCCAGAAAAACACCACTCGGGCATGCTCAGTCCCGGCCAGGTCATTGCCAAAGGGAACGCGGTGTCACATGTGATAACAGCGAGAAGCCCGTGTCCCTATTCTTAGCGCTGGAATGTATACAATGCCCCACCGCCACGCCGCTCCTGCGCACAGCTCCCGAGAGCAGCAAAGTGAGTGCAGAGTAAGCACGGCCAGAAATCACCCTCTATGAATCACTTACCTACTGAAAGAAACGTCCTGTGGGTTTATAGGTTTTTATCCAGGCTCTAGCTATGGAAAATCTCAGCAGAGAATAAACGACAGAGAGTAAGTGCATGCAGTGAAGGACAACAGAAGGTAAACGTTTCTACCTTACCGTTGCACTGCAGGTTGAGCAGTTAGCCATGACAATAGATACTCATCCTATTGTTCTGCCTGGCACTTAATTTAGTCATTGCGTGTCTTGATTAACATAAAACCCCCACAGCTAAGCAGAGTTAATAAATAACTGTTTTAATGAAGATTCCCGTCTCCAGGGTTTCGTTTTCCCTGCTGCAGAGTTCAGCTCTGCCAGATTTACATTCTTTGGGAGTGACTAACTCTAGGGGAAAGAAGCGCAAGCTACTAAACTGCTAATACTTAAAAATAGTGAATAAATGTCTAAGCACATTTATTCAACGAACAAACGGATTGCTTCAGGCATCCAGCTTTAATCCCAAGTCAGTGAGATAACTTCAGTGCTTTTGCTTCTTGCCAGGGACATAGGCAGTGCTGACCTCAGGGCTGCAACCTAGCTGATAACTTTATGTGAATTTTAAAGGGTCTTAGTGACCTTTTGGCTTCTTTATGATTTTCCCACTGTGCTAAACCCATGTTCCATTTTTATTCATAGCAGCGAATGGATATTTAGAGCAACATCAAAGTCCCAATTTGTTCCCTTGAAGCTGGGTATTTCGATAAAAGTTACTAAATCTTTTGAGTTTTTTTCTGCCAAGTCCAGAATTCATCTCTATCCCATTTTGCTATGGAGGAAGGATCCACTGAGGAGTTTCTCTTCAAAGACCAGGACTTCTCCTCCGAACTGTTGAGGCAGCTGAATGCTCTGCGGCAGAGCGGAATGCTGACTGATGTTACCCTCTGCTCTGAGGGCTTTGAAATCCCTTGCCACCGAAACGTGCTGGCTTCCAGCAGCCCATACTTCAAGGCAATGTTCTGTAACAACTTCAGAGAGAGTCACCAGGCTAAAGTCATCCTGAAGGGCATCAACGCCGAGATTTTGGACCAGCTCATCCTTTACGTTTACACAGGGGAGATTCTGATATCCACTGAGAATGTCCTGCGCCTGCTGGAGACAGCCTCCATGCTGCAGTATGCGAAGCTGTTTGAGGCCTGCTCTGCCTACCTGCAGGACAAGCTGACTCCTGACAACTGTCTTAGCATGTTCAGACTAGCAAAAGTCTTGAATTGCCAAAGCCTGACTAAGAAAGCCAAGGCTATGGCCTTGAAATGCTTTCCTGAGGTGGCCTCTTCTGAGGACCTGAAGGACCTTTGTCCCTTGGAGCTCATTGATTACCTTGGGGATGATGAGCTCTGTGCAGAGGAGGAGCAGGTCTTTGAGACACTGATGGTCTGGATCCGGCATGACTTCCAGGCAAGACAAGGCTACATCCAAGAGCTGTTCAAGAAGGTCCGGCTTCAGTACGTCCATCCAACCTTTTTTTTCCACTTCATTGCCAATGACTCTCTTGTTCAGTCCTCACCCACTTGCAGGAGCATCCTTGAGTCAGCTTGGAGACATATGTTTTCTTTGTACAGCACCAATGCACCAGACATCAAGCCCATGCTGCATGTTCCTCGCAGGTACTCCAACCAAGAGTTCCTCATCATCATTGGTGGTAGGAAGGACAGCCAGCAGACGACAAGGGAAGTCCTGCTCTATGATGACAAGACAAACCAATGGCTAAGCCTGGCCAAACTGCCCATGCGCCTGTACAAAGCCTCTGCAGTGAGCTTGCACAGCAATATTTATGTGCTTGGAGGGATGCCTGTTAACAATAAGAAAAGCCCGGTCAGTGGTAATATTTACATTTACTCTCTCAAACTCAATCAGTGGAGGTTGGTTGAGCACATGTTAGTCCCACGTTACTCCCACAGAAGCTTGGCTTATAAAAATTACATTTTATCATTCGGTGGAATTGGTGAAAATCAGGAAATCCTGAATTCTGTGGAAAGATACGACAGTGTCTACAACACCTGTGAGCGCATGGCAAACATGCCTGTTGCTGTCCTTTACCCTGCTGTTGCTGCCAAAGATCAGAGGGTCTACCTCTTTGGGGGAGAAGACATTATGCAAAACCCTGTCCGGCTGATCCAGGTAATGGCCAGTCCTGCTTGTCATAAGCAGTTTCAGCCAAGGTACTCAGCAAATCATTATCCGCCTGAGTAAATCAGCCCTCCAAAACCACTTTATTGTGAGTTGCAGCCAGAGGCAGGATGAGTTGAAACGTGGCTTCAGGGAAGTCTTGTCTGCAAGGAGCATTGCAACCCTGTGAGTGTTTTCCAGGCACAAGCCCCAGGGTAGTTCTTTGGGTATCATCTCTGATGCTGGTAGGCACTGGGGCCAGGGCAGGTGATGCTATGGCAGGCAGCAGCCAGTCCCTCTGCCTGGCATCATGCCTGCAGCCAATCTCACCTAAATCACTGCTTTCCACTTGGCAGCCGAGATGGGGTCTCAGCCGCACATCTGCTCGCTCACAGCAAAACAAATATCCATGATCATTACAGCGATTAGATTCTCACTTATCAAAGGGCCAGAACTTAAACTGACAGTTATTTCATATAAACAGCTGTGTTAAAAATGTGGCTCCTGCCACATGTCATTGGCTAGCTGCCTGCTTTCAGTGGTTACACTCTATTAGGAGGAAAAAATACATGAAATCGTTTCTTATGTGATCTGATGCTTTAGCAACCTTGCAGAGTTACTTTCCCCATGTGTGTTTTTCACTGGCTTAGGTGTTTTAACTAAGAAAGATCATTAAAGGCTAAGACGGCAGACAGCACATGAGCATCGCTTTTTGATGGTGATAGCACTTCTTGATTATCCGGTGGAAGGAAATATGTATCAGTTAGTGGGGAGATGTCCTGGAGGTATTTGCTATATTAAGAAGCGGTCAATGTGACATAAAAGTTTGTGTCGCTCAGATATGGATGACTGAATGATCATCATCTGGCAACAGCTCTTTTTCTCACATAAATCGATGACTTAGATACCACTCTAAGTCTCATTAACAAGTCCCTTTGCCAATCTCAGTGCATACCAGCCACCAGCACAAATATAGCAACTGGGCAAACACTGTGGCTGCCAGCTGAGCTAGGTGAAGTTGAGGTTTGCTTGCCCAGGAAATTGCTAAGGCCAAGGCAGCAATACACAGAATAACTGGGAAGTTAAATTAGGTGGCTTGCACACTGGAAAAGCAATCTCAAGTGATGTAATGGCCATGCAAAGATTTACAGGCAAGAAGCTTGCATATTGCCGATACACTCTGCCTTAGGGCATGGGCTAGCATCTCCTGAGCAGACAAGCCTGGAAAACTAGAGCACTAGAGGACATATTAGGAAAGAAAGTGGATAAATTCTCAGCCTAAGACAGAGGATTGTGTTAATTAGGACAAAATACAACCCATAAGATCTTCTGTAATTACAATTGCCAGATAAATGCAACACAAATAGCTGTGTGTATCTTCATTTATTTGTCAGGTTTATCATGTCTCCAGGAACACGTGGTTTCGGATGGAGACCAGAGTGGTAAAGAATGTCTGTGCACCAGCTGTTGTGATTGGAGACCAGATTATCATCGTAGGTGGTAAGGGCTCTGTTTCACCCTCCTTCCTCTCTCCCCCTGCCCTGCTTCTGCTGGATTTTGCAGCTTTCCTGCTTGGGGTGCTCCTTCAGAAAGCATTTGGAGCTTGGGAGGGAAAGGAGAAGTGTGTCCACCCTCCATATACATCTCCCATGGGGTCTCATGGCCATGGAAGTAGGGATAAGTTCTCCACGAGGCACATTCTTGTTCCAAGTGGTGGGGAGAAACAGAGGAACTGCTCTGCAGAAGAACAGAGGAAGCCAAGGGCATGCGGGTTCTGCTCCTTCCCTACTGACTCACGGCCTGGCCCTGCCTCACTGTCTTCTTGGAAGGGTGGAGAGCACGGTTACCACAAATCCATGGACAGCTTGCTAGGATGAGTGTGCTGCAGGGCTATGAGGGTCAATTGGTCCTGTAGCTGCCTCCTGGGGTTAACTGTGAAATGCCCTGAAAGGGGCATGAAACACTCTAAGAAGGGAAAGTTTTCGGTGTCCTTTTCAACCTGAGCATCAGGTTCTACCCATGGCTCTTTGATGAATCACACATCATTGGTAGTTCAGTCCTAAATGCAGCTCCCTGATCACAGGCTGGCAGGAGGAAGCCTGTGCTAGATTATTCAGGGGAAAATTAAACACAGAGAAGCTTCAGCAGAGTAGAATACTGAACCCAAATGCCACAGGACTCCAATGGGATGTCATCTATCAGTGGGAGGTCACTGCTACCCTTTACAGAATAGGGGACAAATGGGTCGAAAGGACTAGCAAGATCCTGTGGGGCAGATTACCCTGACCTCAGACTACAGTGCCCAAAATTTTCAACTCTCTTATTTTCAACTCTTTTATCTTCAAATGCATTGATTTGAAGAGCATGCATTGATACAAGCCTGCTGCTGCTAAGCTTAAGATCTTGATTTATTTTGCATTTATCTAATAAAAGCCACAGAAATTCATGTTAATTTTAAACATCTTTCATTTTGCTTGAAAGTAGAGAGATTCACTATGGTCAATTTTTATTTACCAAGCTCCATGCCAAAACATTGGCCAAACACTCTTAGTTTATCAACAATAAATCCCACAAAAATAACATTTTGTCTTAGAAACTGCTTTCATCACATTTCAGGTCCTCTTTGCATGACTGGTTGCATCATAAGAAAAGGGAATGGGTTGGGCTAAGCAAAAGAGGCCTTTATTTTTTGCTAGAGGACATGGCTACAAGTCCTACAAAACATGGATCAAAGCAGTTTCTTTGCCATGGGCACAAGAATATATAGGCAAGATGCTGTTAGACACCAAGCTTCCACACCCCCATTGCTCCCGGGCGAGAGCCATGGTACCAGCCCTTCCCTCTCAGCAGATGCAAGGTTACATCACCCCTCAGTGGAAGAGCTGTCTGTTGGGTCACTTGCATGGTGACTACCATGGATGTGGCACTGAGGGCTTTGGGAGTGGAGTGAGCACCAGTGGCACTGTGCTGTTGAGTAGCAGCTCCATTCAGTAGACAGCTACGACTCTTACCCAGCGTGGCATCTGTATTCCCTTCCCACATGCCATTGGTTTCTTTATGCTTTAGGAGTCTGTTGAATGAAAACAAATACTTTGGGATGTTCACCTGCAGAAAACTGCAAGCTCCAACTGTGTTTGATGGGTTGATTGCTTGATCTGATGGGGTTTATGGTGCTCGTTGAGCCTTGGCTGTCAAGGTGCTATGGACAGGATGAGGACAAACTGGAAGGGAAGACAGACAGACACTTCATCACTTGCCACCTTAGACATCTTAAGTCTACCAAATTACGTACTAATATAAAAGGTTTCATTGACAACTAGCAGGAAATGTATATCTTCTGGCTATAAGCTCTAACTCACATCTGTCTCTTCCACCTCCGGCTTTGCATTTAGGGTACACCCGGAGAATAATTGCTTATGACACAAAAGGCAACAAGTTTGTTAAATGTGCTGACATGAAGGACAGACGAATGCATCACGGGGCCACTGTCATCAAGAACAAGCTGTATGTCACAGGAGGACGATGTCTCACTGCAGATAATGTCATCGAGGACTTGGATTCCTTGGACTGCTATGACCCAGAGACTGACACGTGGACACCAAAGGGAAAACTGCCACACAAACTCTTTGACCATGGGTGCCTTACGCTCCAGTGTGTTCCCTGTTCTAACCTTCTCTAAGTGACCTGTGACACTTCCCAGGACATTTTGTTCTTTCCTGCACAGAAAGGACCCGCTTTGCTCTGCAGAGAGCACATGGGGAATCCTCATGGGGTCCCACAGACTCCTGACCTTGAAGACACCGGTGGCATTTGTCATTCCCTAAATGCTCTGCCAAAAAGGTCATGAGCTTTGTGCTCACGCTGTGTTCACCTGACTGGTGTTGCATATGGTGCTGCTAAATCCAGCCCCGCCACCTCACCTAGAATCTCAGCAGAAAACAGGGAAAAGATACTGGGTAAGAACCTGGCACAGGGTTTGGCCTTGCACAGACTTTAAAGTGAAAGGTGAATGGGAATGCTGGAATCTCCAGGGAAAGTAAGATAAGGGTAACCTGCATTTGTTAGCATGCAAACTCAGCTGCATGCTGCCGCCCCTTGCTGCTCGGTGCTAACCAAGCTTTCAGTTTCCAGTGGTGGGGGCATTTAGAATAAGCAGCCCCAAGCTCTAGTCTTGTATCCAGCCCAGCAGCAGCTGCATGCATTAGCTATGGCAGTCATCTCCTCAGAAATAAAATGTTAATGTTCCTAACATCAAGTTAGAAATTAGCAAAAGGCTGATGCTTTGATGTGAATTCTCACATTGTGACAAGATGCAGATCTGACTTTTCTGAGCTACTGTGCTTTCAGCAGTGCAAGGAAAACTTTTGTTCCATCTCTGAAGGAGCGGGAGAAGGTGGGATGGAAAGGAGCTTGCTTCTCCTTTTGCATCCAGGATAAAAGGGGCTAGTTAGGAAGCCCTTTGGCTGATGGAATTCCTGAAATCTGGAGTAGCAGAGAGGACATACAGAGGAAAGGGGATGTAAAAGAGAAGAGGTATTGGAGAGGAACATTTTGCCTTTCTCCTCTCTCCAAACCACTGGAAAACGACGATGAGAGAAAGCCAGTGACAGGAAACCAGCTTTCCAAGAAGAGCAAGTCTACGTCTGCCACTTGGCAAAGCAGCTCTGGCTCCACCAATATTTTTATGGGGTTCTGCCACTAAGAGCATATTTTTCAAGGGAGGGGACTGATCATCAGATACTGAGCAGGCTGTGAAGTGCTGCCTGGTCACCAGGTTTGGTGAGACTGCTGAGAGAGCAAGGAGCTCTAAAGATTGCACGGATGAGCACCATCCAGAGAAGAGCTGGCAGAAACACTCTCTTTTACCTCATATGTAAAAGTCAGTGGGACTTTTCAAAGGGTACAAGTTGGCATGAGGAAGCCCTGCTCAACCTTTCTCTTCACTGAAGGCTGCACAGCCATGTGGTCACCGCCATGTTACAGGACACCAACTCCAACCATTAAGGTACTAAGATTCCCCCCCAGAATATGCATCTGGGAGCAGAAGGGTGACAGAAATAGTTAATGAAGCAGGGGGCTGGAAGGCAGCATTGTATATCAATGGATGGTTTAACAATGCAAAATAAAATGGTTATTACTGTTTACAGGAGGTTTGTGTTCAGGAGTCTTCATTGTTCCCTCTGCAGTGTTGATAAAGGGAATTGTTTTTGTACCCGTGGGTTTTGCCAGGGTTTCCTTCTAAGGATCTGAGTAAACCTGCAAAAATGAGTGTAAACCCAAAGTCATCTCCCAGCTCAGAAGCCTTTGGCTACATTTCTCCTCTGTCTTTCAGTCTCTATCATCATCTCCCTGTGCAAAGCAAGGCTAAATCATGGCACTTGCCAAATTGGATGGAGCAGTGATTCATTCTGCTTCCTCACAGACCAGCTCCGGCTCTCTGGGGAAAGAAGCCTTGTCATGGCCAATTATGGAAAGTCTGCCCTGGGGAGATGTTTATTCCTAACCCTGCAGTGCTGCCTTCCCAAACTCCTTCCTGTTGTGACCCCACTCAGCTCCAAAACTCCAGGAGACGCCAGTTGCTGCCACACATTTTAGCTGACACAGATTCCTGCCAGGCTCATGACTGTACCCAGAACTGAGGGAAAAGAGCTGACTTGGGTCCATAACATCGTGTTTGCAAACTACTGCCACAGTCATTGGTTTACACTTGGAAGCGAACAGATTTCCTTAATTCCCATATCATGTAACTAGTGATTTTCCCAGCATTTATGCTGCAACCAAATAGTACGTTGCACAGCTGTAACTGGGCAGGAAACGAGGAGTGCAAACAAGAGGCACAGTTGCAACGGCATTGAGCACACCATTCTTCCCTTGGCCCTGGGGAAACCCTCATGTCACCCCCAAATCATTGGAGGTGCCAAGGGCTATGGCCAGCTCTGCTCTGGCTGCAACCCTTTGCTCCCCTCCCTTTATAAACTCCTCACCTCATGCCTGTAATTCAAGGAATTTGGGTTCACCAAGCAGCAAATACAAGACCTGGTTTCCGATAGACTTCTGTCTCTTGGCCAGTTCGATGCAAACTATAACCAATGCTTTTGGGCCCCTTTGCAAAATGGGTTGAAAGCAGGGAACAGTGTTGAGCCTTAGAGGCAGATGAGGGCTGGCAGAGTCAGTTGGTCACAAGGATGAATATGCAGATGCAGCTTCAGGGCAGGAGGTATGCAGATGCTGTGGGGAGAAGGGATGCTGCATTTCAAATCAGGTGCTGGCCACCACCCAACCCATCTAAAGCAATACCTATTGCCATCCCAAGTGTTTTGCAGTCGTCATATCCAGTTGTGTTATGGGTGAAAGCACTTCTATCAAAGGTACCCCTTTCTCCACTGTCAGGAGGTGACTTTCCTGAACAGAGATCGGNGTGCTGGCCACCACCCAACCCATCTAAAGCAATACCTATTGCCATCCCAAGTGTTTTGCAGTCGTCATATCCAGTTGTGTTATGGGTGAAAGCACTTCTATCAAAGGTACCCCTTTCTCCACTGTCAGGAGGTGACTTTCCTGAACAGGATCTGCAAGGCCACCACTGGAGCACTTTCCGAGTCACCACATGCTTTTCCAGATGTCTCATCATCCGAATATTCAAGCATCTGAGTGCTCACTTAGAAGGGAAAGCAGCAAAGGTATTTATTGAATACAATGACAGCCCCATGATGGGGTGGGAATTTGCTGCACTTTAATAACCCTTGAAGACCAGGGAAAAGATGGGTTTAAGAAAGGGATCGGGGGGGTCACCTTTTAGAAAGGCTGAGCACCTGCTGCTTTTTTTCACCTCAGGGAGTGCTGTGAAGGATCATCACCCCTAAGGTCTCATTCTTGAGTGTCCCGAGACAGTCACTGCATCATGGAAACCACAGGACCGCATGGCTGCAAGCAGCCTGCCCCATGGCACAGCACGGTACCCAGTCCCTCACAGCAGGTACTTGTCTGACACGTTGAAAATCTCCCATGGGATTTTCACACTGCTCCCTCCCTCAGTAACTCATGTGAGTGCCTTATTCACCTCACAGGTTTTAATGCTATCTGTCCTAAACCTTTGCTGTACCTTCTGCCGTACCCACACAGATAAAGGGCAATCAGTTGCACTTTTGGTACCATATATTTTTTTACATCTTTAAAGTTTATTAGGATGTTTCAAATTCTGTAGACTAAACAAACCCAGCCCTTTCAGTATTTCCTCATAAGTCATGTTCTCTAGACCTCTGATCGTTTCTGTTGCTTTCCTCTGGACAATTTCCAGTTTGTCTGTTTTGGTTTTAGTTTATTTAAGTGCAGGGCTATGACTCAGCCTCACAGTGCTGAGAAGGGCAATAAACCCCTTCTGCATCTCACCTACAGCACTCCTGGTCTGCTTTCCACAGCAGCAGCAGATTACTGCCTGGGTTCCATTGTGCTTGCAACTAACAAATGCTTGCAAGTTTGGGAAAGGTCACATGGAAAGACTGCAGGAGATCCAGGATCTCCCCCAGGGTTATTCCATAACTCCATCTCTGCTTCAGCTCCCCAGGATCCTGAACCAAATCCCATTGAAAACAATAAGTCTCTCCACGGGCTTCAGCAAGGGGCTTTGGAGAGGGTCCTAATTATTGTGTTCTCAGCTGGGTTCTTCACTAATTCTATTAATTTTAACAGCAAATTTTTCATGTTTGAGTCATTTTTTATAACGGGGGAAAAGTTTCAGGCAAAAGAAGGAAAAACTAAAAAGGGAGGAGATTGCTTTTTCTTTGTAACCTTCTTTCATTTCCCCCAGTGCAAACTCAGAGCTGAATCCTGCTGCACAGGCGGGCTATGGTGGCAGGCAGCCTTGCTTTGATCTCAGCAAAGAGCTTGGTAGGTTAAGCCTGTGTTTTCTCACTGTAACCATTTATCAAACAACCCAATCCTCTCCGAGGGCAGCCTCCTCCTTGTGCTGTAACGTGTTTATAATTACAATGCATTTCCTGGTTCTTCTTGATGAAACACACCTGACAGAGCAGGGAAGATGTCAATGCATAAACAAACGGGCACTCGGAGTTCATTGCTTTGTCAGTCCCTTTTTTTTCCTAATGCCGAGGAGTTCACTGCGGGGTGAATCCTCTACTTGAGAAGGAAACAATGGGGACAGCATATATGAATAGCGTACAGGGTAATTTATCCCTGGCACTGTTCCTCAGCCTGACCTGAGAGCCATTAATAATTGACAGCAACAAAAACAATCCCTTTTTACAAATATAAACATCTATACTCATTTTCCATCTGCTTGAAAGCTCCCATACAGGGCTCAAGCAGTCATATTCTCCATGAATTCCTTGGTGCAATCTAAAGGCGCTAAAACCTGCTCATTAGTGAAGGGCTAACAGTGATTTCAGTGGCTATTTCAATGAGTTTGCCCAGGGTCCAAGCAGAGCACAGAGCAAATGGGTGTCTCAGGCTGCAATGGAGTGAACAAGGCTCCTCAAGGCTTGTGCTGGAGCACTGAGAGATTGATCTGGCCTCTTGTGTTTATTGAAGTTTCCAAAATAGTAGCATAGTGAGGAGCCCAACTTGCTCTGTCACTCGGCAGTCACCCACCGGCGCCAGCTGCCGCTTGTCACTTCTCTCCCTGGGGCTCTTGCCTTGCTTGCACTTCTTTCATGTTGCAAGAACCCGTTCTGAGAAGAGCAAGGAGCAGCGTGTTTCTTGCAGCCCTGGGCTGTTTGGTGGATGTAGGCATCCACCAGGCATCCCCACAGCTGTTGGAGATGTTTGGCTTCTTACTGGGGGTGAATCAGGGGATAAAACACTGGTGCAGGTGGGAAAAGCTGGCATAATCTGGTCCACTTGTTCATGTGGCCAGGAAGATGTCTCTAAACCACCCTCCTATATCTAATCTTCCCATTTCTAGTCCTCTGAAGGTTGGTTCTTGATCAGGCTGTGTCTTCTGATGAGTAAGCCATGTCCCACCACCCCTCCCTAAAGCAGGCATGCTGGGACAAGGGCAAAGGCATGGCCCCTTCCTCAGGTCCTCCAGTGCTACAGCTGTAATGGCATCCCATGAGTTTTGCCCTGGTCTTCTGAGGTTTCTCCCTGCTCTTGGACACCTTCTCCGGGCACACAACTGTGCAGATGTGCTCTGCAGGTGCCATGCACCCATGTTAGAAGGTGGCCAGGACATAAAACCAAGGGCTCTCAAGTTCAGATTTTCAAGCTGATGGGATGCTCCTGCTGTGGTAAATCAGTCAAAACCAGTCTGAGCCTTAGCGAGCCAGGTCATTGCAGGGGAACATGGCCAGTCCAGAGGAGCAGAGAACAAACTGCATGGGGAGTGCTGCAATGCGAAACTTGGCTACAAAGCTTCAGTGCTGGGAAAGTGCAGTGTTTTATCCAGATCAGCAGCAAGCCTTGGAATTAATAGGGTTGATTAAACCATTTTGATGTGTATGGTATGTGGAGATAAGGGCCCAATTCCCAAGGGCTTCCAGTGAAAATTAGATATTAACCACAACAGTACGTGACATCCCCTGGCAGGGGTGAGGAAGACTAGAGACAAGTACAAACCAAGGGGGCAAAAAAAGGCAGCTCTTGGGAGAGCAAAGTGACCATGAACTTGCTGGATCTGTTTTGATGCTGAAATGATGTGGACCCTGGCACCAAGCAGATCAAAAGCAAAGGAACTATGCCTGCTTTATGTTGTTATGACACATATATTTCCGTGAAGGTGACATTAAAGAGTACCAGAGGCTCAAACACTGTTGTGTTTATCGGTTCCCTGGGTAGGGCTCTTACTCTTGAAGACAGCCTGAGCCCTGCAGAATATGGCTCCTGTTCAGAAAACTTTGCCTCTGGCTTGAGGACCATGGCAAGCATGACATGGGGAGCCAGCACAGGGGATCAAGGGCTCACATAGCTATTGCCTGCAGCTACCTGGCAGGACAGCATCCTTTTGAGACATGCAATGGGATGAGCCACCAAAAGAGACCCCCCCTGCCATGCACTGAGGCTTACAGATAGGAATCTGTTGGCGGAGAATGATTCCTCTCCAAAGTATTGATGTGGGGTTCATCCTGTGCAAAAGCATGGAAAGGCTCCTCATCACCCAGGCTGTGTCAATGGTGCTTCCATGTGCTTCAGGCCATGTTTTGGCCCTGGGACTCTCTTGCAGTGGAGCTTGCCCCTGAATTAGCCATTAATGGGATCCCAAATTCTCCCTACCCACGGCATGAACTAACCCATGCTTGTTCAAGCAATGCACACATAGCCATGGCACCCTGAGGAGAAGACTCCCAGCAGCTTAACTGAGCATTAGTTCAAGCCTTGACTGAGGAGGAAAGCAGAGGTCCTATGGACATTCTTCATGACACTATGATACTTAATGGCTAACTCAGACCTTTCTAAAAGAGGGCAGTCTCTGGGCTTGGGAGGTGCTGGCTGAAGCCCTGAAGGCTTTGAGCTGAGAGACTCTGTTTAGAGCCTGCAAGAATTGTCTTTCTGCTCATTATAACTTGGAACAAATGTCAGTAAATGGAGTCTGCTTCTCCTCCAGGAATAGAGGGCCCTGGAAATTTTCTCAAGAGAAAAACAGCAACACGCTGTGAGAGAAGTGGTATCTGCAGACTGAAATACAAGTGGCAGAGAAGCCAAAAGCATGTTCACCCGTCCAAGCTTGAGCTTATGTTTTTAATGGCATGAAGTGTGACATGCACAGTCATTCACAGATTTAAAGCCAAGAGTCTGCTATTTGTGATGGCAGCATAAAATACATGAGCCCTTCCTTACTCCAAAGAGCTTACAACAGATTCAGAGCAGAGGACACAGATGACACTCGGAGCATCATCAGCTGGAGTTTCAAAGCATACAGCTCATTCATTAGGCAAGAGCAACACTTTATGCCATAACCTGGATCAAAAGAGAAAAATCAGCTCTTCCCTGTGGCTTCCTGGTCCACAGCCATTCCCACAGATCAGCACACAAATGCCATCAAGCAAGTGCCAAGGCCCAGGGCTCCTGGAAACTCAGGCAACACCAACCTCTTCTGTCCCCAGGTGCCCCATAGCCAGAAGGGCATCATTACCCTAAAACATACCTACGAGAACAGGTTTTAGCCTGGTTTTCAGCACCCAGATTTTCCACTCCCCCAGGAAAGGTAGCAGAAGGTTTGGGACAGCTCTAGGAATGGGCATGCAACAGGGAAAGTGGATCCCTTCTGCTTTTAAACACAAATGCTTTATAGAGTGAGAGAACATCCAGGCAGCTCAGGGCTCCCTGATTTCCAGGAACAAACTAAAAAAGCCATTTAGATAATTGAAAATACTTTGGCATTTCCCTTTCCCATTTCCAGAGCAATTTCAAAAGTAGTGCAGGCCGATATTCCTAGCACTGCCACCAGGGAAGGGAAATGCATCTGGGGAAGTGATTACATGCATCAGTGGGGTCTTGCCTTTATCACAGTTGGTTCTGGAATATATTCTCCTCTGCTGATTTGAGGCTGGACTAATGAAAATAACATGGATTTTCACACAAATGCCACATAGTGCTTTGTGGCTGCAGGGTGTTGGTGAGCTCAGCTTGATCAGGAGAAAATCCCTGCCCAGGTTTCAGTAGAAATCAGCAGACACACTGCTAGCAGAATCCTGGTACTGCCAGGCTCGGTGGGATACGGCACTTGTGAACGGTGTGACTCATCTGCTCTGGAGCTGTAGGAACAGAGACCATGTGAAGATCTAGATCAGATTGGTGAATCAGCAGCATCTGACACAGTTTAAGAGGTTAAGCCTATTTATATACAAATGAGGGTAATTTTCATAGCTGAAGGGATTGGATTTTATTACTTCATAAGAAACTCTAGGGAGGAGAATACTGAGATCTGCTCTCAGTTAACTCCTTGGAAACAAGAGGAATTTTGTCCAAAAGAGGGATGGAGTCAAAGAGACAGGAACTGCATTATCCTCACTGCTTTGCCTTTTAACTAGTCACAGGATTAAGTTATGAATTCAGGACAAAGCATGTCTGTAGAGTTAGACCTTGGTCTCCCTGCATTGTGCATGGGTGGGAATTCCCTGGCACCCACAGAACTGTATTTAATGGGGAAATCTCAGAGGTACAAATTGGATGTGCACCCTTGGGGAAACAAGTCTCTTCTTTACAGGGGACTTTCTGTCCATCATCTCTTGCCTTAATTCATACTTTACTCTTGCTTGTCCCTAATGGTAGACACAGTTTGTCTGTGTATCAGCAGTGGAGTTATGCAGCATAATCAGCCAAGTAATACAGGATGAGACTTGCTGATTGTGGGTAAAATGTTATTTGGGTCTCTACTGCCACATCTTTAAAGTAAGGATAATACCAAGGGCACAAAGGCATTGCAAAGGAATCCACCAAAGCCCGAAAAATGCAGTCTTTTGTGACTTGCCAAAGCCTGCTGTTGTACCATCCTGCTGCAGTTACTTGTTGTTTAGGAAGTAACCACACCTACAGAAACAGTGCTTTTAAGTGAAAATGATGATGTTCTTAAATGAACTGGTAATTGGTTGGACAAGTACAAAGACTTATAAAATGAACGTGGGTCTGGGTTTGACGGAGACCATCCACCCCACATCCCCCCCAAAAAAACCCTAAATATTCCCTTAAAGACTATCAGTGCTAGAAAAAGCCTTTTGTAAAGAACAGGGCTGAGGTTAACGACCACCTCGTTTTCCTACGGTATGTTTTTGTACACTGCTTTCCACAGAAATCAAGAACGGATTGAATATGGAGTTATAGACCCAAGGGAAAACAGGCCTTATGAAAAGGACACATGCACCTGTAGTGTTTGCAGATTGATCATGCCCATGATTTTACTCAAGCAAGGGCTCTTCAGCTTGGAGGCAGTCTCCCAAGTAAGCTTGAAGATATTTGAAGATATTTGAATATTTTGATATTTTTGAATATGAATTGAATATTTGAATATTTTTGATATTTTGATATGTGAAGATATTTGGACCACTCGGTGGATAAAGAACTGGTTGGATGGCCGCACGCAAAGAGTTGTGGTCAATGGC
>NDXB01009885.1:0-59473 GCA_002631895.1 Agapornis roseicollis
TCACTGTATCTAAAGCTAAAGCACAGATCTCACTGTATCTGAAGCTAAAGCACAGATCTCACTATCTAAAGGTAAAGAACAGATCTCACTGTATCTAAAGCTAAAGCACAGATCTCACTGTATCTGAGGCTAAAGCACAGATCTCACTGTATCTAAAGCTAAAGCACAGATCCCACTGTATCTGAAGCTAAAGCACAGATCTCACTGTATCTAAAGCTAAAGAACAGATCTCACTGTATCTGAAGCTAAAGCACAGATCTCACTGTATCTAAAGCTAAAGCACAGATCTCACTGTATCTAAAGCTAAAGCACAGATCCCACTGTAGCTGAAGCTAAAGCAGAGGGGCTCTTGGCAGCCCTGGTTCATCCAGAACAGGTCCTTTGGCTCTCACACAGCCGCAGTGCCCTCTGATGCTCCCCGTCCCCTTCAGAGCGCAGGGGATGCCCACGCCGCCTCCCAAGGGCCGCAAACACCTTGTTATAAGGCAAAATTAGAGCAGAAAACACCCTCGGGACCCTCAGTTCCTCCTCCGACAGGAACGAGCCCTTCATTAGGATCAGTGCTGGCATCTTTAGCTGTGAAGAGGAATAAGGAGGCACCCCGTCTCACCCCACTAGGTGTCCCTCTTGGCCAAGGCACACGGGCTCCAGCAGCAGCAGCACTGGGAAGGAGGTCCTGGGCCAGGGAAGCAGCCAATGAGCAGCAGGGCTGCGAGCCCCAGACCCTTGTCCCAAAGGCCAAAGGGGAGGGAGGCGAGAGGAGAAAGGAGGGATGTGGGAGCAGGGAAAGGGAGCATTGGATGGAGCCTGAGCTCCGCAGCCTGCGAGGTACCCATAGGGGCTCCAGGGGGAAAGCAGCTCTGAATCAGCCCGGGGAGCCCCATCCTTCAGGTCCAGCAGTTCACGGGTGGCCAGCAGCCCGCGGGATTTAGTGCCTCCATTCCCAACCCATCAGCACCTTCCAAAGCGATTCCCCCTCTGCCACAGCGCTGAGGTGTCAGAGGATGCTGAGCTGCAGTTTGATGCCACTCATTTCTGATCGCAGGGGCTGTCAGCAGCATGAAGTCAGCCCTGGTCGGTACTGGTAGGGGTGGAACCGCAGTGGGGATGGGAACCGGGCAGCAGCTGCATGGAGAAGGGGTTTGTGTCACCAGGGAGCAGAGCAGCCAAGCCCCTGGTGTTTGTGCTGCATCCCAGCACTCGTCTGAGGACCTGTGAGAAAAGCAAAGAGAAGGGGAGCCTGATGCAATCACCCCGGGAAGCCAGCACAAACCATAGGGTCAGGGAATAGGGAGCAGGGAGGATTGCACGCTGCTGGGGGCTATCGGGATACCTCCAGGGGCAGGAGGGGGAAGGAAAGGCTGCATCCCCTTGGAAATGAGCCTAGGCCAGCATCCCAAGCTGCACGTTCCACATGGGACCAGATGACTTGCAGGGGGCAAGCCACCTACAAACCATACCGGATCCTTGGGAGGAATGACAGGGAAACATCCCACACAGGGCTTGGAAAGCCTGCACCTCCATGGGCCATCCCTCCCCCAGCAGCACGCTCAGGGTCTCACCTTCCTCCAAGGCCTTCAAGCCACCACTTGTGTTAGGGCTCTGCGATGGCAGCGGTGCCAGCAGGGAGAATCGTTCCTCGTGCTCCTGCCTGCCTGCTCCTGTCAGCCCCTGCTTGCTGCTGGGGGGATGAGAAGGGCGAAGAGAAGATGAAGGTAAACCCAGCACAGCAGCAGCCAAGGGGCTTGCCTCCATCGCATCCCTCAAACAGAGATCCCAACGCAGGCACGCTTTCCACCTCCAAGCCTTATCGCTACTGAAGCCTCACTCTGTGCCTGGATTGTGCTGCTAAACTGGGGCTCCAAAGGGGCAGGTTCCCCCTTCGCCAGGCCCAGCTCCTGGAGCACTGGGTGCTCCCATCAGCTGTCCCATGAGCATTGCAGCGTCACCCCAATAGCCAAAGACCTTGTGTCCTCTCTGCCCCTTCTATCCTCAGGTCCATACATGATCTAGCACACACGTATATGGAGGGTTTGCCCTTCTGTTGCTCGCCCCAATGTACAAACCCCTCAGCACAACGCAACCCCAGAGCCCAGCTCATAGATTACCAACAGATGACCCTGAAAAGGAGGCTTCAGAGCAGGCTCCCAGGAGACACAACCCAGGGCTTCAGCCTTGCACAGCCAGACTGAGCTTTAGCAGTGGGCAGCATCATGCAGCTCCTGCCTATCCAGCATTCAGTGGCATTCAGAGCCTATAACCTACGCGGGTTATAGCCTCAGAGCAGTGCACAGGACCTCTTTAAGGGACCCTGGAGGTAGGTGATGACTCCCAGGTTAAGCACCTATGACAGAGCAGCACAACAGCATCTTCTGCTCAAGAGAAGCCACTGTGGAAGGGACATCCCACACCATGGGCTACAGAGAAGGGGTCAGAGCTGCAGCTCAGCCACTTCCTTACCAGGAGCATCAGTGGTTTAGTGCTGGCAGCTCCACCTCGGGGCCCTCACCTGGGATGAGTTCTCCCTGTGGCACACCTCAGCAGTGGTCTCCAGTGTTCCTTGTGGTAGGCCATGCTCCCCATGCAAGCACAGACACAGGCTTGGAAAGCAAGGGGAAGCTATCTGGGACCAGCCTGCTTCAGTGGGAAGCGCTATCCCCAAGGCAGAGCAGCTCCTCAGAATAGCAGCATCCTGCTTCCGAGCTCCTTGGCACAGGTGGAATCTTCCCCATCTGCTGCACTTACAGTGGAGGAGGATGACAGCTTCCCAAGGAGAACAGCATGGAGGGTTGCCTTGGAGACTGCTGCCAGCTGCCAGGTGCCTGGGTCTCCCACTTGCCAGAAGGGTGATCTCAGCCCTGCACGCTGTTACCAGACATTCCCGGAGGGAACGCCGGGGCTGTGCACGGAGCGGGTGAATCAGGCGCTTCCTGACATCACCGTTAGTCATGGTCCTCAGCCCTGCTCCTTCTAGCATGGCCACGGCTCACCCAGTGCCCATTGCCTACATCCCTGGAGCATCGATCCAGGGCTGGAAACCCCGCTCCTCATCCCAAACCAACCCTGACACAGCTTCCCAAGGGATCCTCAGTGCCCTTCTCCCAGCTCTCCATCCCATCACACATGACACTGCCACAGACCTCTCAGCCACTACCAGTTTTCCACCCTGCCCAAAGTATTCCTGGACTTCTCCTAGTGCTGACCACTGGATTTGCTTCTAGTTTAGTCCCTTGCATGGCCATGCTTTATTTCGCCCCTTCTTGAGCGTGTATCCAAGGCCTGATCCCAGTCATCTTGCATGGACAACGGCTTTATCCAGTCATGACTCCAGCACTACAGTCAAGCTCCTGGTTGCACAGACAGGATAAGCCAAGAAAGAAATCCAATGGGAAAATCCTCAGCTTAAGAAACCCCACTTCTTGCCCAAGCGCTAAGCACAAGCGAAGCCTCCAACACAACCAGCGAGTGCCACGTGTTCAGTTTGCCATGGAATTCCACACTTGTAGGGAGATCATCCCACTTTCCACAGGGTCAAGCCCTTCACAAACCCATACTCCTATATGGGACCGATGCTCTCTGTGCTCCTACCTATGCTATCAGTGCCTGATGGTCCTCGAGGCCAGCATCACCATAGCATCCTCCCTTCTAAAGCCAGGGGACAGAGAGAAGTGGCCCAGAAGGAGTTAACCCGTGCTCGAGCTCTCTGCTGAGCATTAACCCACTGCAGCCTTGCGCTGCCTCCTCTTCCAGTGCCAGGTTGGAATCAGGGAAGGGAACAGAGCAGGTGGAGGGAGAGGAAAACATCTCTCATGGTGAGGAGCCTGCCAGGCTCCCAAGGGGAAACGATGAGATCCCTGCTGCTTGACTCACTCCAAACTGGACCCAGTACAGGAAACTCTGGTGGAGGGAACAAGCCTCCCTCCATAGCGGGCAATGGAGAGGTTGGATGAGCTCCCACCTTTCCCATCTCCAGTTTCCGTGGCTCCAGCAGTGTGCAGAGGCGATGCTTACACAGCACACAACAGGTAAGTCAGAGGCTCAGCTGCTGCCTCCCAGCCTGACTGGGTCAGCCTGATCAACAGGGCTCATACAACAGCATCCGTGCCCTGGGAGCTCCAGGTGAGGGACAGCTTCTAACAAGAGCAGGAATAGGCAGCTCAGGACCATGGGCTCACCCATCCACCCCTTTTAACCCTGCCTGGCTCAATCTCCAGGCTCCAACTTACACAACAAGCAATGAACCCTTTGCATACTCAAAGAGGTGATGCTCACATGCTGGCAGATGAGGTCTTCCAGTGACTTACTCTGGGGCCTCAGAAGGAATAGCCAAGGCAAGAAGCCCAGTAACACTGACCAGGGTATTGCTGGGGGCTCTTCTGTTAAGAGCCATGTACTTCAGAAACAGACTCACCTACTGCTGGCTGGCTGAGGAGCAGCAGCAAGGAAAAGCTCATTCCCTGATCAGTATCAGCCTCCTGTGCTTTCTGATGGAGAAAGAACACACGTCTGATCCTATGGATGCCTGGAAGATAACAGACACGACGGATCACTCGCCTAGCAAATCCCAGCCAGCACAGCCCTAGCACAGGGCTCATCCATCAGAGGTGTGCACTGGCTGCTGTGCTCTCCAACACACTAAAGCCACTCAACCCAATGAACCTGCCTGCATCTCTGGAGGCAGCAATGGCCCATGCAAGGATGCTTGCCCTGGACAGAGACTTGGCCCATCAGCTTGGAGCCAGCCTTGCCTGTTAGAACAAGGCATTGGCCCAGTGCTGAAGCCTGATCTCAAGATCCTTTCCTTTGGTCAATAAAGAGGCTTCTGGTTGGTTGAACAGTCACATACAACAGCCCTGGGGGAACAGAGGAGTTGTGGGAGCTGGGAACAGAGGAAGCCAAGGTAAACCCTAACCCCTTCCCCATCAGGAATGCCATTCTCCCCTCTCAAAGACAACACCTGGCTCCATCCAACTTCCTGCACATGAGTTCACACCAATCTCACCCCACCAGTTTGGGCATCTGTATACAGCAAAACCTCTGCTTAATACCTTTGCTGTTGTTCAGCCCTTGTACTTGTTGGGAATGGGCCTAAAGGGACTGCAAAGCCTTCAGGCTGGTTTAGGTACCAAAGGAAGGTCCCTTTGCAACCAGGGTTGTAGGCATCCCCTTCGCTTGTTGTTCCAGGGGTGTTTTAGAGGGGCTGCGTGCTCCACGCCACCCCTACAGGCACTCAATGGGGCTGAGGCAGAAGCAGGATAAGAGCAGAGATGGTCTTTGCTTCAGTTTAGATGTGTTCAAGCTGCAATACCCTCAACAAGAGGAACTATTAAGGGCTGGAGGCAGCACCATGGGAGAAAGCAGCTCAGAGGTGCACAGAATGAACCAAGCAGCCTACAGCTACTGAAGCACATTGATCCTCTGGGCAATGGAACGATCCTGCACCATGCAAGGGGCTGGATATTCCCTAGCAAGTCATGGGATGAGAGGAAAAGGAAACTCACAGCTGCCTTACCAAGGGCTGCTCCCACAGGGAAAGCTCGGATGAATATCTTCTTCCAGAGCCTATCACCCCCCTGTAGCACATGGGGAAATATAGGAACAGCCCTGCCACAGCCAAGAGCACGGAGGAGATGAACTCATTCCCTCCTCCTGGGCTTGTTCCTATAGAACAAAGCACTTTGCACTGTTGATCCCATGCCGATGGGCCTGCTTGGCTCCCTGCCCTGCAGGGATTACAAGCAAGGAAAGGCCCATTGCTAGCCAAGAGTGGCAAGGTTTCTGCTGCATGCAATGGCTAGGATGTGTTCAGCAACATCCCCAGCCCAGACCCAGAGCAGGATGCCCTGCTGTTTGCTGGTACCCAGGCAAGCTGGAAAGCTGTTTCAACCCTACCTTCCACCCAAGGAAAGCATGAGTCGGGGATGCCACAGCAGAGGGAGAGGATGGGTTTGTCCATGCAGGGTGTGGATAGCATCCCTCGGGTGAAACAGCTTCTACACTGCATCAAACAGCCTCAGGCAATCCTCTCGGCTCCTCTGCCAGGGGGGAGAACACTCCAGAGCCACCTTGGAATGGGAAAGCCCATGAGACATAACTATCACAGCAGATGCCCTCCTGCAAATGCAGAAGGCTTCACTCCAGCAATCACATTACACAGAGATGACGTTTCCTCATCTGAGGAAACAGCACCCAGAGCCTGGAGCATTGCTCCCTGCTTAATGGCTGCGTTTCACCCAAAGCAACCACTACCATGGCTGCCCATCCCTCCCTCCCTCCCGCAGCCTGCATGGATAGAGGAGCAAATGTCCCAGTCCTGGCCCTGGAGGTTGGCATCAGAGCTCGGGTTTAGAGTGGGACAGCCACAGAAGTCAGGCTCAAGAGGCCTGGGTCATGCCCATGCAAGGGCCTGAGCCAAGCGGCAGGCCTGTGGCTGCAGTAACTTGGAGCCCAGCCAGTGCTAAAGCATCCCACCTCTGAAGTGAGTTCATCACTACTGCAGGTGCCAGCTCAGGGCTGGTCCAGGTCCAAACACCTCTGAATGCAGGCAAACAAGAGCGTGCATCCACCTGCAAAATGCCACAGGGGCACCCAGAAAGAAAGAAGCCAGGTCCAGAGCCAAGTCAGGCTCCGCAGGGACAAGAGCCCAGTCTCCTGCAGGCTCTTCCTCCCCTCTCCTGGAGCAGGATGAGCCACGGTAGCAAGTTACCCAAAGTCATAGGAAACACAAGGAAGATGGAGCTTTAGCTGATCTTATCTCAGGCCTTACCCAGAACAACACCAGGGTGCCTAACATGGACCTTTCCCAACCCTTCCCACCAGCTCCCAGGCAGAAGTGTTCCTGCGAACACACTTTGAACAGCATCCATAAAGGAGAAGGATGTGTTTCCAGACTGGAAACGCAACCCCTTTGTATAGGCTGGATTGGAGCTGCAATGGCCAAGCTGTTCCCTTCAGCCCTTATTTGCTTTGGACCTGGAGTATACCCCACATGAGACATCTGGCACAGGGCTTCCAGGATACAGTTTGCTTTGGCACCGGCCAGCTTTTGGAGCTCACAGTGCTTCAATGGGATTTTATGAATTGACCAGCCTCCCTCTCTGCTGTAAGGCTTCAAACCAAGGTTTCCACATGTGCCTTTAATAGAGACCCGCTAAGACACTTACTGCATGTTAAATAAACAGCCCTCAATGAACCAGAACACCCTCGCTGTGCATTAACAAACATGCCATTCACTCCGGCTGCTGCAGCTGCGGAGCCTCAAACCCAACTGCAGTGCCAGGATCAGCCCTTTAATGAAGATAATAATTGCCCTATTAATGCTCATTAAGGACTAACGCACTCCTGGGAGGATGGTTGGTGATAACCCCTGCAGCAGACAGCAGGCAGGGGGAACAGGTTAGTCCATAGGGTAGCAAGCAGTCGCTCTCAGAAGCTCCCAGATGCTATTAGAGAAGCACAATGTGGGCTTTTGGGGAGAATAAAGGTGAAAAGTGTCCAAAAAAAGGTAGCATCTTCCTAAAAAGTAATGGGCAGGTGAATAGATCCCAAGGATGAGAAACCCAAGCTCGTTTCTAACCAGGTAAAGAGAGCAGAACAATAACTCTTGGCCACCATTCCCAGCTATAGAGCTAGCAAAGCAGCAAGGGATCTGTGCCCTAACCACAAGGCCACGTGCATCGTGCCAAGAACACCTCCCATCAGCCCTGCTCCGAGGGCTGGGGAAGCCCAAGTAACCTGCAAGCCTGGCACGATGCTCCGAGGCCATCCAGGAGCCAGGAAGGGAATGGAAGATGCCTTGGAAAGCAAAGCTCTTTCCCTAGGAGAGTCTGGAGCGATGCAGGCTGCGCCTTGGACAGCAGACACAGCTGCTCAGTCCCCATGGGCTAGTGCAGGAGTTGGGACCAAGTTCCATCCTTGACCTTCATGAGATGGACCAGATGTTCCAGCATGGGCTACAAAGGGGCTTAGCAGCATCCCGAGGCCAAAGCTGTGTTGTAACGCTTGGCTGCCTGTGCCGAGAGATTCCCTCGCCCCTCATTCCCAGAGATTGGATGATGATGATTACCAAAAAGAGTTGAAAATAAAGAAAGCAAAAGTGGATGCCTTGCACCCACGTCATGTGCACGAGAAGAACCTCTTCCATACATGGTAAACCTCATTGACCTCATCTCAAAAGAGGCAGGGAGGAGCAAGTTATCACTCGCCACGTACTAGTAGCAACGCTGATGTAGCTCAGGGATTCAACCCATTAGCACAGGCAGGCTCTCATCCGTTAGCCTGTAAACCAGCTCATTGCCGAGGCCTCTGATGGCCTGCAGCCTTAGGTATCAGTTGTTAAAGCATCTCTGCAATGTCCTATGTTAAAAGGGAAATGACCTCATGTTTCCTTTGAGACCCTTCCCCTTCCTCCGGCTCCGAGCATTCCCGCAGCGTGCCTCGCCGTGCTTCCTGCCCTCCCCTCGCTGCATGGGACTCCAGCACGAGCTCTTTGAGAGCTTGGATCGCTTTCTAAAGCAATAGTAACACAACCCAGCTCAAACCCACCCAAACAGGGCCCTTGTTAACGTGCTCGCCTCTCACTTCTCCTGCCTCTACCAGCACTGAGGGGAGAAAAGGCACATTCGAGCCAATCTGAGAAGAGCTCCCTCCATGCTATGGGTCCCATCAGAACTAGACGTGGTTTGGAATGAGAGAACAAGGAAGGCTGAGCTTGGTCAGTCCCTTAGAGGTGTCCCATGGGAGGCACTGTCTGTACTGAGCCCCTGAATACAGTGAACAGGGACCCCACATCGCTTACAAACGACCCGTAAGCCATTCTCCTCTCATTCCCTTCTTTCCCATTCTTTGGAAGCACCAAAGGCCCCTGGGACGCCCTAGCACCCGGACATCACACCAGCGTGCCAAAGCAGGCACATCCAAAGGTCCTTTGATCAGGGTGATGGCAACAGGAGAGGAGCACAGAATCCTGCTCCAAGCCTGAGGCTCTGGAGAAGACACTTGGCAAGAGGAGGATGGGGAGGCCGGTAACCATGGCAACCACCCGTTTCTTCCTATGAAGGCAACAAAAAGGACTCCTGAAGACACAAGCCCCACGGCCACTGCCTCCATCTCCCCTGTCCTCCCCCATGTACACCCAGGAATGGACCACAGGCTCCCCCTTAGTTCAGAGAGCCCCGAATAGCCATCCCTCCCCTCAGCTGCTGCATTCCGTACCTCAGCATCACAATCTTCCCCATTGCACCTCTAACCTCAAAGGAAAGGACAAGCACCATGAAAAAGAGCAATGTGGGTGCTAAGAAAGAGATAAAGCTTAAGGAATTCCATCATTTCATGGCAGGGCTTCACCTATTTAGAACAGCAGAAAGCACACAACTTACTTGTCGTTGTTATGCACCGTACACAGCAGGTAAGCAGCTCTCACATCGCTGGTGTTTAGGAGCTGTGCACAAGGCATAAACTGAGGAATACCATCAAAGTTAATCAGGTCACAGCATTGCCACCAGCGTGGTGCAGGCAAAGGGCACTGGGCAAAGCAGCACCCTCAGCCTCCCAGCCCGCATCCCACAGCATCAGTTCCTGTCCCTACCTTTCGCTGCCTTCACATCAATAGAGTCCTCCCAGGTCTCTGGGCACCTTCATCTGGACCCCAAACAGAGATGGGGTTATAAAGGCTTCAGTTCTGCAGCCGTTTGTTGTTACCTGCCCCTGCTTTACGAAGAGCAAAAGGCTTCTAGACCCCTGAGCAGGGCAGGAAGGGCTCAGAACAGAGACTAAGGGGCAGAGGAAAACCCTGCTTCTGCAAGTGCCTTGGATCTTAGCCTCAACCCAAGGCTCTTTCCAGGCGATCTTTGCTTTCTTCCTAAAGCTGGAACACGGGGTACCTCTGCCTCCTCTTCCAGCAGCATTCCCTAGCTCCCCACCCCCAAACCACAACTAGATAGGAATACAGTCACGGCACAGCTCTGTCCCAACAGCCCAGCTCAAACACCACCTCTATTTGAGCCTTCTGCCATACCATTCCCATCTCACCTTGGTTTTCTGGGAGTCAGGCTGCTTGCTTTCAGCTCCTGGCTCTGTGCAAGCTGTATTGCCCTGGGAGGGTTGATACAAGTGTTATACATGTGCTTTGTGAGGACTTTTGGGGTGCTTATGGACCAAGGTGTGCACGTTTCCCCATGTTAATTCAAGGTGCAGGGCAGCTTCCGCCTCCCTCGAAGGCAGCAACAAGAGAACACCCCCAGACCCCGATGTTTTCCTAGCATCCTTGAGGATCTGCTTTTGCGGCCTGTGCCACCCATGTTAACCCAAAGAGAAACTGCACTAGGAAAGAGAGCCAGGGCTGTTTCACGTGTCAGCACCGACAGCTCCTGTGTTGATGTTGAGGGAACAAATGTGCCTGGTGAAGCAGAGAGGTTAACATCACCCTGTCACCGCTCCACGCTACAGCAAGCACGAAGGTTCAAGGAGGGAGTGCAGAGATGCGCGGTGAGCACACGAAAACCCTTATTTGGGAATGAGCTGCTTTCCACACGGAAAAGAGGATGGAAAGGAAACACAGGAACCCAAAGCTGACATCAAACGGGCTCTGCAGAGGGAGCTTTTCATTACGGGATGCTAAAAGCACCTTTTCTTCCCAGCGAAACAGAAGGAAAGGGGGTTAAAGCTGGACCTCTTCTTTAAAAGATGTTCTAAAGTAGTTCTTATGATGAGGCAAAAGTTGCTGGGGGATTGAGTTTTGAGTTGGGGAAGAGCAGCAGGAAAGAGGGGAAGGAGATGCTTCTGGCTTAAGGACATGCTCTGGCTGATCCAGTTCAACCCTTTTCCTTCAGGAATCAGTTTAGGACAGGAGAGGCAAAGGCAGGTAATGGGGCTGCAAGCACTGGGGTCTTGCAGGGGCACCTGTGAGGGTGCTGAGGTGCAGGGTGCCCAGAGAAGCTGGGGCTGCCCCATCCCTGGCAGTGCTCAAGGCCAGGTTGGACACAGGGGCATAGAGCTCCAGTGAAATCCCTGCCCCTGGCACCAGATGAGCTTTAAGGCCCCTTCTGACCAAAACCATTCTGTGAGTCCATGAGAATGCTCCTCCAGGTGCTTTGCAACAGGGGAGAAGAGGCTGTGTGACCACAGGCTCTTACCATTGCCCGGGATCTGCCAGTGGCTGAGGAGGAATAATGCAGGGAATGCCGCTTTTAAGGATGCCACGAACCAAAACGAAGCCATCAGGGAAAAGCTGCTGGACTGAGCAAGGGAATGAATTCCCCCGATTACCACAAGATGCTCCCCAAGTCTGACAGTATCCCTTGGAGCAGATGTGTTCCCATTCAGCCTCCAGCCTGCGTGGGCAGATTCCAGCACCAGCCACAAGGACCGAACGAGCATCGACAGCGCGAAACTGCCTTGGCTTTGGCTGGCTGCAGCTTTCCCATCCTCCCGGCCAAGCTGCGAGCGTTTGGCTGGTATTATTCCCATCGGGAAGTGCTTCGTTTCGTAAACCCCAAACCACTAAAACCTGGATCCCTGAAAGCAATTGCTAGAAAGGAAGGAGTGGAGCCCTTGGAGTTGTTCTGCAGGCACAGAACAGCACAAAGGGGCAGGTCTGAGCTGCTTCCAGCAGCGACAGCAAACTCTGCCTGCGCTGCTCCGAGCCCCTATGGATGTTAGCGAGGGATGAAGGATCACACACACTCACACACACATCCAGGCAGGTTTCTCTCACTAATTCCCCATGCCAGTAGCTGGATGCGAGAGCCTGCGCAGTGATGGAGGCTCTCGGAGTGGTACCTTCCCCCATCAGCAGGCAGGTTTACAGCTAATAGCAAGGCATGTTTCCCTCCTCTGTGCTTCCCTGATGATCCCATCCAAACACTGTGTACAGACCCAAGGCTTCTGTTCTGCATCCTGCCTCCCCTCACCGTCAGCATCACAAAGCAGTGGAGGTCATTACAACAGCTTGTAAAGGACGACTGCTCCGGAGTCTCTTTTCCACTTCCCTCTCCCTTCTCCCCATTCCTGTGCTCAGAACAAGCTCCTTGTCTTCTTCCCCTTGTTAATCCCCAGGCATGCTCAGAAAGAACTCTTGGAATCAGACAACAGTGGCTTTAAGCAGGAAATCGTGCCCTGGAATGAGGGGACAACAGCGGCAGCCACCTGAGCGATGCAGGGCGCCGTGAGGACAGGGATGGGATGCTTGGGAAAGCTGGGAATGAAGAAATGCCCCTTGAACCCTTGCCAGTGAACCCCTCAAAGGGTGATGGAAGGGTCCTTGCAGCACTGCAGGTACCTTCCCTGCTTGCTCAAGCTCTGCCTCACAACTCAAGCTCTCGCCCTCCTCAGGGGCCCCCTCTCTGCTCCATCCTGCTTTCTGAACGAGCTCCAAGGTTGATTTCCTGCGTGTTTGAATAGGACCAGCTTGACACGGCCTGCCTTGGGATGAAATCACCAACTTGGCTTGCCTCCTGTCTGCAAAACAAATCCTTCTGCAGGGCTTTCATCTAGCAAAAGGACAAGGGGGCTGAAACGCAGGCAGGCCCCTGCCAAGTCCCTGTGAGCTGCTCATGTTTGCTGTGTACGTAGCTTAGCTTTAACCAAGGATACCTAGCTGAGCTTCCCCACTAAATATAACCCCTGAGCCGCCTCCTGTTTGCTCCCCTTGTCACTCGAAAGAAGGAAGCAGAAACGCAGGGAGCGAGATAGGGAGTGCTTGTGGGGATTAGCTGTTTCCAGAGGGGAATGGGAAGCCACGCATAGGGAAATCTCACGCGCAGCGTGAGCAAGGGCCAGGGGGAAAGGGAAACTTCTTCTGCGACCCAATCTTCCAAGGTATTTAGGTCATGATGGGAATGATGTTTCCTGGGATATCTGCCTTTCCTATTCCTCTGCAGAACGTGGTGATGGTGATGATAATGCACGGGGAGCCAAGAGCTCTGCACGTGTGGTATGCAAGCTCTAGCATGCAAGGGGTATAGAGGTGCCCCACGCTCTGGGGGCCATGCTGTGGGTGCTGCACTGGGTTTGGGACATGGTTGCTCCTGTGACAGTCCTCAGACTCGCCAAGCAGCTTTAGTGAGGGCAGGATTTGTACCCTAAATGAGTGAGAGGCCCACGTTATAATGTACCTCTCCTTCTTGGCTTGCCTCTAAACCTTGAAACTAGCCCAAGACCTGCCTCTGCCCTTCCCCATCCCCTCTGACTTCCTCCCCCATTCCAGCACACACAGTTCCTGTGCTCACAGGACACAGGCAGTGTCACTTCCCTCTCCCCAGCAAAGTGCTGGAGCAGAGATGCGCAGCAGGGGCTCAGTGACAAGGGTGCAAGAGGGATGCCTGTACTCCAGCACTATTCCAGCCATCCTCAAGGGAAGCAGCACCACAAAGCAAGGCATCCCAACCGTATCAGGTTGTGATGGTGTTTGCTGGGCACACACGAGCAGGAGCCTGCCCTGGTTCTTGCTAACACATCTCCTTGCTGGAGAGCTGGGGTGTCTGAAAGCCACCATATGGTTATCATTGGTACAGGAGGAGCCTGTGGGCCAGGACATGTGTAACTCACATTTTCCTCTGGACCACACTCAGCCTACACTTGTTTATTGTGGGGGAGGGACTGGAAAAACCATTGACTCACCGTCAGGAACAAAACATTTCAGATTGGGCTTTGGAAAGGGCTCTTTTCAATACAGCTCTTCTGTTGGTGCAGGGGGAAGGGAGCAAGGACCGAGTGGGAAAGCTTGCGGGATGCACGGTGCTTTCCCTTGGTAGATAGAATGGATATAGGGAAGGGATGACTCTTTGCAGCATTGCTCTAGCCTGGCCCTGCCTGAATCCATTAAGCCAAATAAAGAGCCAGGCTCAAGTCAGGTCTGGTTTAGGCTGCACTTACATCTCCATCAGAAAGGAAACTCGGATAGGAACCCTGTATCTCAAGCTACCCACCCACCAGCTAGGATATAATGCTGCAGACAGACCAAACTGCACTCTGCAATGGAGGAACTCTGCAATGAACATCTCCATCACAAAGGAAACTCAGATGGGAACCCTGTATCTCAAGCTACCCACCCACCACCTAGGATATAATGCTGCAGACAGGCCAAACTGCACTGAGCAATGGTGCTAAGAGGCAGCGTGCTGGGAGAGGAAGGGATTAAAGGTCTAATGCTGAACTTCAGGTACAACACACAGCTCTGCTGAACCTTTCTTAGCCCCTTTGCAAGTGCCATTCTGCAGCTTTGTGCCCCAGCTTTCCTGCATGGATGCACGTGCAGTTCTAACATGGTGAAGAAGAAAATGAGGCTGTGTGAATCAAAGACATCAAATGGCTGTGGACAGAAAGGCCTCACGTTTGGGCAGTGCTACCCTCTGTGCCACAGCTGCTCTCGTGTCTGGTTCCATGAGGCTGGTTTGAGATGCATTCATCTACTTACAAAGCTCCTGCAGACCTAAGGAGGCTCTGCTGGGTCTCAGATTTGAGCCAAGCTCAAGCCTGGGTTCTGTTGCATCCAGCTCCATTTGCCACGACAGCTTGTGCCAAGCTCGCCTGAGCATGGGAATGGTTTCCAGCCCTCATTCTCAGCTCTAGTCTCTTGCCTCTTCCCATCCTTCCTCCGTCGTTCTGCTGCTGGAAAGAACACGAACAAGGAGATTAGCCAGAGCTCAAAGGTCTTTCAAGTGGATTCCAAAAAGCACGAACCCTCTGTCTCTATTCCTTATGGAGTCACCCAAAGCCAATTCTCCCCCATCTGAGAGCAGTGAGTGCCTCACAGAACGGATGAGGGTCCCTGTCCTCCAATCTAACAAACAGGGAGCTGACTGAACATCTGGAAGGAACAGATGCTTCCCACATCCCTGCGGGGTGTGTTTCTGTGTGTACTTTATGCCACCCAGGGCTCTCTACCCACCAGGAAAGGGAATATGGGCTCCTTGGCAGAGGGAGCCCATCAGCCGTGAGTCAGGGAGCTGTAGAAGTGCAGTTGGTGTCTCACCAGTATTACTCACCTGAATCATCTCAAAACACACAGCAAAGATAGGGAGGCATTCGCAGCCTACACGGGTCTCTTTGTGCAGCCCAAACCACTACTGGAGCGGGAGCCTCTTGTTTCCTGGTGCAGAGGAACAAAATCCAACTGTCCTTTACCCATGATAGGTATCCCACCTCTTCTGCCTGGCATCCGAGCAAGCAGGAGCTGCTCCATTTGCATCGAGCACAGACCCATTGAGGCTGCTAAGCCAAGGTTTGAAGGGAAGGAGGGCACTTTGAAGACACAGCCCAGCCCTTTGCAGTCTCACCTCTGGGGATGGACAAGTGAGATCAGCTGAGAAAGGGGAGAGATGCGCTGGCACATCCCACCTCCCGGCCCTGGGAAAAGGAGAGGAACGATGCAGCTCCATTGTGGACTCAGCTCAGCCGAGCCTCCAAACCTGTGCAAGTTTATAGCTCGCATCCACAAGGTATTAATCCAGGTCAGGCACTTCCAGCACGGCCCCTGAGCAGCAGTGGTAGGAGCTATAGAGGAATAATCCCAGCCTGAGCTTCTTGTGGCATCCTAAACTGCCTGTGTCATCAGGCAGCAGGAACCGGAGCTGGGATCCTTCCCTTTGCACCTAATGATTTCCAAGCCTTGGCAGGGCAGGTGAAAGGGGTTGACCTGGCAGCCCTGGAGGAACAGGCTGGCATTTGTCCTCAGAGACAGGCAGCAAGGACTTCACCCTGCTCTGTTAATGCGCTGCAGAGCTTGTGCTGCTCTTCTGCCCTAGCACTCTGCTCTCTGCTTGCTGCCCTTCACACCCCACAGCCTCAGGCTGCCGTGGCTTATCCACAGGGCAAAGCCAGGGTGTTTTAGCTTCTACGACTGGCAGCCCTTACAGGGGGAAGCAGGCTCCACCAGACCCGCTGCTGATGCTTATCACGGCCAGGGGCAGATCTTCTTGCACTGGCCTAGTGCCATGAGAGCAGGAGAGGATTTCACCCTCCTAACAGACAGTTCCCAGTGTTTTGCCTTCCATGTGCTGCCCTGTTTGATGAGCCTGCAGCAGCTGTTTTCCACTCTCACAACCAAGCATAGAGCTATAAGCTTATGGGGGAGAGACGGTGCCTGAGGACCCGCGTGGCTGTGCCTGAACACACGCTGGGGTGAAGAGAAAAGCAATGAGCCCTCACACAGAGTCCAGCCTGAACCCGTCTTGGAGGCCATAGGATTCTGCAGGTTGGTTTATATATGGCTGTGTATGCGTGTGTGTAAGAATCCCTGCTTGGATGTAATCCCTTAAATGATAGAAGAGTTTGGGTTGAAGGGACCTTAAAGCTCATCCAGTTCCAACCCCTTGCCATGGGCACGGACACCTTCCACTAGAGCAGCTTGCTCCAAGCCTCATCCAACTTGACCACTACCAGGAGCAGGAAAACCTGTGCCAGTGCCTCACCATGAGTGTTCCACACTGAGAACATGAGCATAAGCACCCGATGGCACCGGCGTGAGCTCACGTATGGGCATATTCCACAAAGTTTAACACAGGCACGTACAACACTTGAGCATGGGAATACCAGAGCATGGGTAAGAAAGCATCATGAAGCCCTGATACACGCTGTGCCCATGCACAGAAGCACAAGGAGCATAGAAACACACTGGGTTTGTGACTGTGCTCAGTCAGGAACTGCTAGTCGTGGGCTCGCTTGCCCTATGGCCAATTCAGATAAGGAGAGCAAAGGGCTGAAAGAGAAGGGAGGGGAAACTGCTCCATACATTAAGAAGAAAAGGCATTATTCAAAGCCTATAAAAGGCAAAAGTTTGGATGAAGGAGAAGAGAGAGGGCTGCCAAGTGCTCATAGCAAATAGAAGAGGAGCAGGCTGCTGCCAGGCCTTGGCACGTGTGCTTTGCTTGTATAAATCACTCACTGTAGACCTATGGTAGTTCCTGCTGACAAGCTGTCCTGCTCCTTGGCTGGGGGAAGAGGGCATATGCTTTACATGGACTTACAGGATAGTGAACTGTTATTAAATGGGGGGGGGGGAAACCCGTGTCTGATTTACTTGGGGGCTTGCTGCTCGGCTATATCATCACAGAGCAAACCCACTCGTATGCATTGGAGTTTGGGGCCATGGAAAACTCCAGGCTAACGTCCCTGTGGAAGCGCTTGACCTCTTAAGGGGATAGGCAGAAAGAAAGCACCTCCAAGGGAACATGGAATAGGCTAAAGCCACAGAAATGCTGCGTGCATCCCAAACAGCCCCAAAGATGTGGTTTCCCCATAGACACCGGTGAAGGTGTCAGGCTGGTGCAGGAGAAGGGGAAAGCAGCTCGAGGCAGGCTGAGCTCACAGTTGGGATCATTGCTACATCGGACCCACATGCATAGGGTGGGTGCGGAGCAGAGAGGCTGCCTATGCTCAGTTAGGAGCCAGCAGCCCTGAAGGGAGAAGGCTGTTTCCAGAGGGAAAAGGGGGGACATGTACTTTGTCTGCAGGCTTCCGGGACCAATGGTAAGAATGGGCTTCAGACAGGGAAAGCTCGGAAGGATGGATGTTCAGCTTAAGGGAGGAAAGGAGGATTCAGAGCCAATAAAGGATACAGGGAGACATTATAGGAAGAGAAGGCATAATTGAGGCAAACCTGTCCAGACTAGCTCTGTCTGTATTGACTTGGCCTCTCCACGTTACAGGGCATCCATCCTGCTTTGTCACTCAGCGAGCTGCACAAATGCACACAGTCCATCCATCCAGGCATGCAGCAGTCTGGGCAATCCAAGGGCTGCTCCACCACAACCCCGACTCCATCCAGAACCCATCAGCCTTCCCAAGGCACTTGTCTGGCTGTCTAACCTATCCCACACTGACAGGAATCCCGCTCCATGCCCATCCATGCAGTGGGGCTTAGGAAACATGCTGTCAGGACGTTCAAGCCTACAGGAATAAAAAGCGAAACCCAACAAAGATAGGAATTCTTATGGTGCTGTTTGTTGCAGTGCTTCCAAACCCAGCTTTGGTTGGAAAACAGCTGGATCGTGCTGCTCCACAACCCACAGAGCAGCCTGGTTGGAAAAGACGGGCTTTTTCTGGATGGCTTCAGGACATGGGCTGCGGATTCAATGGAAAAACCCCAAGAAAAGGAGATGTTGGTGTGCATTTGCAAAGCGAGGCTGGAGCCAAAGCAAGCACTCAGGGTTTCCAAATCACAGCTGATGGACTCGCTGCCTTGCTGATAGGACTTACACGACCAGCACAGAGGATGCTTTGAAATGGTTGATGCTTCTGCTGGGGTGGATCATGGGGAGAAGGAGGTCAGGCTTGTGCAAGGCTTGTATGTTAAAGTAGGTCACTGATCCAACCCACCCATTTAGGGTTATATGCCTTACTGATGACTCCAGCACCTAACTGTCTTGACAACACCACCTCTGCCAAGACATTAATGGATCTAGGGCAAACCTCAGCCCCGAGCAGGGAGCCAGCGTAACACCTCAACCACCTTCCAACCAATGCTTAGCCAGGATCTGAAGCTCCCAGAAGCAACCCGGATCCTTGGCAAGCAAATCACAACCCAAGTGCGATGTCTGCAAGCCTGCATCCAATGCATGCCACATGGTACTGAGGATCCCTGCTTGTCCTTTAGAGATGGGGACAGCGAGGCACTCACCCAAGCGATGTGCAACAGGGAACTGTCACTGGACACCAGCACAAAAAGCACAGCTCTTACTTTTGGAACAGCACCAGCATCCAGCCAAGCCCAAGTGAACCTCAAGACCCAGTGTGAACACCTCAGCTGTTAAGTATGTGGTTATCTCCAGCAGCTTACTTTGGTCTTCTTTAAGAGGTGTGGCTGTGAGCAATGGGGATTAAAGGAAGGGGTGGAAGAGGTTAATTGGGTTCTGCTTGCAGAGGGATTTAGGTTGGCTGGGTTTTCTCACTCAGCAGCACACGGTGCAACATGTCACTTGTAATTGAGCTAATGAAACACCTCTGGAGATAGAAAAACCCCAGCTAAATTCAGACTTGGCTCAGAGACCTGAAGCTCCTTCCCCACAAAGTTATGCAGAGCTGGAACTGCTTCGTTTAGGGACAGTGGGCTGGAAAGGGAAGAGCAGAGCTGGTCGGCCTTTCGCCACTCGAGGCTGTTGGATCTGGGGGTAACTCAGCAGGTTTAGTTATGGACACTCTTCCAGCATGGGACTACCTGAACTCTGCCAATGCACTAATGCAATTCACCCAGACCAGCCTCTCTGCGGTGAGACTACAGTTGTTTCCTACAAATAGAACAGGGAGGGCAAGTAGTTTTAGCCCCATAGTTATGGCAATGGAACTAGACATGGCTTAGTTGAGTGAAGGCTGCAAATCCCTGCCCTTCTCAATGCACTTTCATGATGGGCTCCCATCAACCAGCCCTGATCCTTTCAGCTTACACAAGGGGAATGAAAGGTTTGGTTTGCAGTGTTCAAAGCCCTGACAAACCCCCTCTGCCCCAGAGCCAGAGGAGCAAACAGGACTTGAAGGCAAGTAAGGGAGGGCTGGCTTCCCAACAAGGCAGGGAACTGCATCCTCTCCGTGAAAAGCAGGAATGATCTGACATTACCTTGTCTTCCAGGTCAGGAAGAGAATCCTTTACAGCATCAAAAACAGGGAGACCCCTTCAGAAGGCAATTTCAGAGGGATTTTTGTCCAAAGCCTCTTCCTGCTGAGGTTTCATCCCCCTTCTCTGGCTTTAGGAAGGAGACATGGGAGCCTGGTCTACCAACAGGTACCTAGGAATGCAATGTCTCGTGTTAATCGAAACAGCCCAAGTGCTGAAGAGAGGAACACGTGCCCTGGTGAGCCAAGCAAGTCCACTCTGTGCTCTTAGATTGTCTCCCCTAACATCCAGCTCCGAGTCTCCTGACAGCAAACAAAAGAGAGGCTTTTCCACACCATGAGTCCCGCAAACCCACCCTGGGGCAGGCTTTCCTGCATCATCACTGCCTCTAAAGACAGAACCAGGTCGTGCCCTGATCCAGTGCAGTGAATTGAGGCAGGGGAAAAGGCACCATTGCCACCAGAGTTCAGCTGCCACTTTGCTAAAGAACGGAATCCACTTGCCTCTCCCAAAGCTGCATCGCTCCTATAGCACAAACCAGGAGGAGAAACTGCTCAAGACAGAGAGAGAAAAGGGTCCCCTCCTTGGAGCAGCTTTATTGCAAGGGCTATGTTGATGAGAGCCATACGTTAAAGGCAATCTGTCCTGCATTATAAACTATATCATTTTCAAGGAGCCAAGAGCTTGCTAGTTCACATTAAGTGCTATTCATTGTCCTGCTTATCACGTTGTGCAGTTTGACCTCACCTACTGCTTTCTCCCCACTCCTGCTGCAAAGCATCCATCACTTTTTAAAGGGTTACAGAAAGCTACAGGGGAAGGCTCTGGTTTGTGTTAGCTTGATTGCTATGGACTTTAACAAAGCACCCATCGCAGCTGCTGAGCCACGCCATAGATCAAGCTCCTCTAATTCTTTTCATGTCTCCAGAGGGGAAGGCTAAGCAAAACATCACATTGAACCTCCCAGGGCTTTATTTCAGGCTCAAGAGATGGCAAAGGCCATGTGAGCGTTCCCTTTTTCCTTGCTCCTTTAGAATCCACAGCAACAGGAGGAAGGGAGAAAGCAGGAAAGGCAAAGAGGGATGCTGACAGAGCTACTCCGCTCATGTCACCTAAGGCACATCAAGGGGAATCTGCCACACCGAGTTACTGACTCAGGGAAGATGAGTGTAAACCAGTGGCCTTTGGGAACTCAACAGGTTCCCAGCAAGACAGGTAGCTTCCAGATCAGCTTTTTATCCTCAACAGCAAGGCTACTTAATGCAAACCCATTAGGGAATCCATACAAAAGCCCCTTGCAGCAGAGCGCGCACATACAAAGACCAAGGGTGCTGTGTTCTGAAGGCTCCTGTTGGCCCTTTGCTCTCTGAACCTGTTGCATACAAGACAGCGAATTCCCTGCATGACTCCCAGCAGCACACGTCAGTGTAGGAGCCTCCAAAATCTGCTTCCTCCTCTCCCACTGGAAGCAAATCGGCTCAAGGCTCCTCTGCCTCCTATCACACAGGGGCGGGAAGGTGAGGAGGAGCAAACAATGGGTTTAATTCATATCTCCCATCTCTTCCTGGATGTGTTATTCCCTGAGTCACTGGGAGAAAAGCAGGAGAAACAGGAAAGGCCTAGGGTTTCTTTGATAAGAGGTCAACCCTGGCGTTGCCCCATCCCTGGCTGTGCTCAAGGCCAGGTTGGATGGAGCTAGCACCCTGCTCTAGTGGAAGGTACCCTTACCCGTGACAGGGATGATTCCTTACCTGAATCCAAGCAGCATTCCCTCTGAGGAAAGGGGATCTCTGCTATCTCTGAGATACCAGATGCTGCCTGTGCAATGTGCAGCAGCCACTGTTCCTGCAGTCCCACTCAGAAACATCCAAATGCCTTCCAGATGCTGAGTGGAGCAAATAACGCGGCCGCGCACACGTGGACGTGGGCCTTCTGCTCCGAGGGCGGAATCAGTGACACTGGAATCCCAATTCCCAGTGATTCACGGTCTGAAACCGGCTTTGAAAAGGACGAGGTTTCAAGGAAAACGAAACCCCTGCATTACCTCACCGGGATAGGAAACAAGGCGGCAAAGGACCCATAGAAGATGATCAAAAGCCTGCCTTCTCGAGAACTCGCTTTGTTCTTTCAGGGTGATTTTTCACCCTGGCCTTGTGCTCACTTGTGAATCCAAAAGAGCCTGACCTGAGCATTTGTTAGCTCTCGAAAACAGAACAAGCCAACCCAAAGCCATTCCTCGCTGCCTGGCTCTTTCTATCCCTGTATTCATTTCAACTCAATCAAGGGGGCAGTTGCATAACTGTTGTTTGTAACCGCTGTCACGTCAGCCCTGAAAGCGATCCCTGCAACGCTGAGGTTATACAAAAGGGGGTTGTTATTCTTCTCGGTTAGATTTGGGAAGATGAAGCCCTACCCTCAAGAGATGTTTTGGTTTTCGGAGCTCTGTTGCCTATTAGCCCTGTGCTTGGGTGTCTTTGCTCTCCAGATTTGCTTTACTCAGCGTGAGGCTCTGTTTATGCACAACCAGTTCTGCGCGCCCCACTAATACACAGCCTATAAACCACCCTGTGCTGAGGCAGAGAAGTGAACTTCACCAAGTGGCCGAGCTCTTCAGGAGCCATTTAAACACATTTTTGGAAAGGCAGCCTGTTTAAATGCTGTAATGGACTGGGGTTATCATTTATCTGGCTCTTCTGAAGCGAGCAGACTGTAAGCCTTCAGTGATGTAGCACCCAACCCTGAGGGGCCGTTTCTCCTTGTGCCTGCATCAAACAATGTCTGCTTCGCTAATACACACACAAAAGGGATTCTGGAAGTGAGAGTCACCTCCTCCATGAGCCCACAAACACATCAGTTTCCTTGCTCCTCTCACTTCTGGTTATTCCCCTCTGACTCTGAGATGTACTCACCTGGGAGATGCCTTCCCTGCCGCCAAAGGATTCAGGTGATCCATTTCCAATTCCCATTTGCAATGCCTTCTAGTCCCTAAAAAGAGCATTAACCATACAAAAGACAGTCCTACCGGCTACCAAAAGACATCCCCAGTAGGGAAGCAGCAAGGAAAGAGTTGGTCTATTGATGTTTTTGGATGGTTGTTGTCCAAAATTCCTTTGGAATGAGCACACAGATAGCGTGCGCGCGGGCACGTGCGTGTCCAGGCGAACAAGCAGTGCTGTGTGAGAAGAAGCACTTACCTTCCAAATGATGGATTACAAAGGCAAGGCCTGAGCAGTTAGCTTTATGCAGGCATATGGAAACTGGGAATGCAGTTCAGCCAGAAGCAGTGGATGGATTCTCCATGATAATCCCACATAAATCTCAGCAGTTGTACTGGGGGTGTGTGTCTAAGAGCCAGTTATAGTGGTGCAGCCACTCAAACGAACCCCTCTCTTATGTGGTTAACTTCAAACTTGGGATGGAAGAGTTCAAACTCCAGCAATCAGAAGCAAAGCTTCAAGAGAGACACACAAATAGGTGCCCTGTGAGTTGCTCTTGTCTTTAGCAGGAGACTTTGTGGCTGAGCCAAAGGCACCTCAGGCTCAAGGGCAGTTAACTGATGCCTTTGGAGTGGTTTTCAAACACACAGATTTCACTCTGCCTGGCTCTGGCCTCTTTCTAATGGACTTGTGGCTGGTGACTGAGAACATCAGGGCTGTGAGCAGCAAGTGTAAACCTGCACCAAGAGTGCACAGTGTCACAAGGAGGAGTGAAAGCCACACGTCTCTGAGCTGTAACCAAGGCTCTACCACGTACACACTTACCCTGCTCTGCTCGCTCGTGGTCTCACTGCTCTATGGTGACAGGGTTAGGCTCAGTGCTCTGGACACGCAGCATGCACAAGCAGCTTGTGAAAAGCCCTTTAGATGTAATCCAAGCCAGGTTTCCCTTAGCAGCTTCATTTTCATCAGGAAGCCCTTGAGAACTCTGTTCCCTGCCCTGCTATGGTCTCGGTAGCTACGAGTTCAATCTCATCTCAGCCTCTGTGCAAAAGAAATAGTGCAAAAGAAATGCTTCAATGCTATAAGGAAGCCACAGAAAACCCTTCGCTTGCTTTGTTAAGGATGTCTAAAAGCTGTTTCATACTAAACTTAAACCATATGGTTGTGCTTTGCCTCGAGTCAGAAGCCTGAAGCTCGAGCTCCATCAAAGGTATGAGTCTCAGCGGTGATGATAGTGTATGTTCATATACAGTCACACAGCTTCACATTTGGAATGCTCTGCTAAGCATCACTGCAGGCTCCTAACAGGCTCTGCCTGTCTTCAAAGCAGCAAAATCCTTGCTTTTGCAGACCAAAAGACTTAAAGCTTTTCCATCTCAACCTTCATTCTCTCCAAAGCCTTCACCAAATACATTCCCTCTTTCAGCCACGCTGTTGATAAAATACTCATCCCTGCACAAGCTCCTCAGGAAAATAACTTGGGATTTACCACCTTTCCCTGCCCCATTCCCAATCCAAGGATAACTGTGGCCACTTACCCTGCACCACGGAATGCATTTCCCTTTTCATTTCCATTCCTGTGTCAGATTAGAGAGAAGGGAGTTCTTTACTGTGCTGAGGCACTGCAACAGGCTGCACGACGACGCACTGAATGCCCCATCCCTGGCAGTGCTCAAGATCAGGTTGGACACAGCCTTGGGTGACATGGTCTTAGTGTGAGGTGCCCATGGCAGGGGGGTGGAACTGGATCATCCTTTCCAGCCCAAACCATTCTATTACTGGAGCATACCCGTCGTGCCTGCCTGCTGGTTACCCATACAAGCCACTGGGCCAAGCATTACCAACCTCCCGTTTTCCTACCTGTGCCCTAGCTATGTGTTGATCCCGACAGCATTCCAGCTCGGACGCACAGGTGGGTGCGGAGAAGGTAAATCAGCTGCAAGGGTCACCAGAAACACCAGAGGTGTGTTTTAAGTCCCATGTTCTAGGCTGCTTTGTGCCTGTTCTGAAGCTCACGGCTGTGATCGCGATGACTCCCTACTGTCCTTATTGACCATCTTCTGTCCTGACTAATGTGATCTGGCTCATTCCTGGCTGGCTTTCCACCACTAAAAGATGGCTGTTGCCTAAAAGAGAACATTAACAAAAGGAAATGTGATACACCATAGAAACTTAAACAGAAATGTGGACTTGATTCTTAATACTCCTCACTCACATCACTTCTCCAACCATTTCTTAACGCTCCTCCTGGTTTCAGCCACCTTCCTCCCCAACGACAGCTTCAGCACCAGTGAGTCCTCCTCACACCCCTCCCTTCTGAGACCAATGACGAGCCAAAGCCGCAAGAGAACATACCTCTAGCCCCCGAGCTGCCCTTCCTTACCCACGGTCAACGCTGGCCTTTAGCGCTTCGAGCCAACCTCTGCAGTTAAATGACGACACCAAGCAAAGATATACTCCATAAAACATTAATATTTTAATGAAAAATCTTAGCTTCATGTTTCTATCCAAAGACACTCAAAACTAGTTTTTCTCCCCCTTAATTCTGACCTAGAATGGGACCAGTTTGGCTTTTTTTTTTTGGATTTTAGACCCTTTTTTTTTTAAAGATTAAACAACCAGGCTAGCAAAAAGGTACCCAATACATACTTTTCTTATATCAAACAAGCTAGTATTTCAATACAATGTAACTATACAGAATATATACATGACACAGATGATCACAAAGCAAACACTACAGGCTCAGAACAGATTGGAAAACCCATGATATTCACATTGGTTACAAGAACTCTAAAAATGATTGTAACGTTGAAACGGCACTTGGTTTACAAAAGAAGTCACAAAAATAGATATAGCCACCAAGAACTATGGTTCCTGAAAAATACTAATAGCCAGATAGGAGTCTATAAAATGTGAAGTGTATTTAAACATCGTATACATTAAAAACCAAAACCAAACCCAAGAAACCCCCAACTCGGGGAAGTCAATAAACATGCCAAGGGATCTAGCTGTGGCCAGCATCAACAAGAGAAGCTGTACTGGGGATGAGATGACAACTGGATATACGGCTGGTGACTGGAGACTGGCACAAGTTAAAGGGGGTTTCACTGGTACTAAAATGCACAAAGAAGCCCAACAAGAATCTAATTCACATTTGTTGTTTGTTTTCCCTCTTTTCCCTCTTAGGGGTTTCACCATAGGGCAGCACCTTAAAGTGAAGGCACTGCGGGAACAGGGCGAAGAAGCTGTCCAAGGACTTGGTGTAGCCAGGGCTATAGGTCAGGATATCAAAAGCATGCATCAGCTAAAGGAATGGTGAAACAACATCACTCCTCTGGGGACTTCAACAACCCTCAGGAAGACTGTAGGTAACAGTTGCCACACAGCACCAGGAGCTCAGTTTTGTTGTTAGTGCAACCAGGGTTGTAGTTGAGACCTGTGGGACACTGAATTACTGTGATAGCACACGTTGAGTTAACAAAAACCCAGAGCAGTAGCACTGTTGCATTAAAGTAATTCACATTTGGTTCCTTTATGGTGTATTTCCTCCAATACTTGGAACTGACTCCATTTCTTAGGGACCTCTGATGGGGCTGAGGTTCCGTCCGGCCTCGAACCCTCTTTATCTGCCATCAAGATGCTATGGAATTTATTATGTCCATAACTGGAGATGAGAAGCCTCCAAAACCGGGTTTCACCTCGGAAGCAAAACTCCAACTTAATGGATCTGAATGAACATTAGCTATTTTCCCATATTCTGATGGTGTGGAAGTTGCAATGGACGCAGGAGCAACGGGCGCTCCTACAGCCCCAGTTTCTCCATCCCTGCAGGGTGCATAAAAGCTCCCCTTCTATTTGCATATAAAATGCTTCCTGGTTCCTCTCAGAGAGAGACCAGTAATAGTCTCAGTGCTCTTATGTCCTGGGGCTGGAGGGGAAAGCCAGCAACCAAGAAACGACTGAAGCCCTCATATAAAAACTTGAAACCATAGCTTAAAAACAGGAACATTTTATCCCAGAAGGGACATATAGGGATCATAGTCTTACAAAATATATTCGACTGCATTGGCAGCTATTACTTCTTTTAAAAAGCCTAAATTCACACCTTTTAGACTCAAGATACATGTGAACCCAGAACCATTTCCCATAACTTAGTTTACTAATCTCTCACTATGAGAGACTTGACCATAGTATCTGCGAGCCTGACAACTGAACTCAAACTCCAACACACGTCTTGTTTAATGCAGTGTTAAGAACAGTGACAAAAAGCAGTTCTGACCAGGAGCTTCAGTGGCTACAAGTGTAGGTGTCCCTATGGATTTCCAGTCTCTGCATGGAAAACCAAACCAAACCCTCACGACTCAGCCAGACCTCTCACACAGTTAAAACATTGCTTCTTTTTCTTCCACTCTTTGTGGGGAAATAAAAAGCTGCTCAGTTTCCCCCCTCTCCCAAAACACCACATTAAATCAGGAACAAAGCCTATCCCTTCCTTTCCCGTTGTTCCCATCAGATGTACTGCTCTACATGATACACAAGGAGTAAAAACCCTGCACAGGCTCCGAGGATCCGGGTCCCTGGCATAGGGCAGAACCTTGCTAGTTCTGTGGTAGTGAAGGCACTCTGCTTGCAAAATGAACAGGGGAGGGAAGGGTTTGCTACCGAGTGCAAAGACTGGTGCCACGTGGGAGAAGGACACGCCAAAGCAGGACAGAAATCACTTTGTGGATGGATTTGGAGACCACCCAATGACAAAGAAATGGCTGCAGCAGGTCACACGTGGAGCTGTCTGGAACTAAACCACTTGTAACTTAAAAGATGAAGGGATTGGAGGGACAGAGGCTGAGAGTGATGTGGTCTGTCTGTCTTAGCAATGTTCAAAACCAATGGATGGGGAAGGAACAAAGATGGAGCCAGACCTTTCTCAGTGGGCGCAGAGTGCAATACGAGCAATGCCACCTAAAGATACTGAGCCCTTTTGAGGGTGAGGGTGGCCAGACACAGGCACAGGCTCCCCAGAGAAGCTGGGCAGTGCCCACCTCGGCTGATATTTATCTGCCTGAGCAACCTCTTGTGCTGCCTCTGTTTGGAGTGCAGGGGTTGAAGATCACCTCCAAGTCCCTTCCAGTTCAACTCTCGCGGCATTCTGGGATCCCTGTCGAGCAGAAATATAAATGCATATCAAATAATGGTTGGGTTGGTTTCGTGAGGGGGGAAGAAAAAAGGGGGAAAAACCCCCACAAAAAAATAAACAGAAGAGAAAGAACAAAAGGGAAAGAAGAAAAAGAAAGGAGAGAAAAGAAGAAAATGCGGTCCAGAGTTCAACCCCCTCTGATAATGGACTGAAAGAAATGTATGCTTTAGGTTTAAACCCAAGTGTAGTTTAAGGCAAGTTTCTTCCAGCTTAGTGAGATCTCCATCTCGCCCAATTTGGAATCTAAGCATAGTAGGAACAGGGACTGGTTTAAGACGTCCTATGTTTTACATCTCTCCTGTGAAGAACACCAGCATTTCAAAGAACTGAGCACTCCCAACAAGTTAGGGAGGAGAAATAAAGTGATATCTGTGTTTCACGTGCCCTTGCTTCAATGGGGGAAAGAGCTGTTAACAAGAAACAATTACACACAGGAATACAAACAAGTGAACCCAAGCCTAAACCAAATAAACTCTTGTTCCTGCAGTTGAATCAGATTGGAAAGTGAGAATTAAGAAGTTACAGAGACCACAGGGTTGAAAAGAGAATGCCAGGCTGGACACAGGGGCTGGGAGCAACTTGCTCTATTGGAAGGTATCCCTGCCCATGGCAGGGGACTGGAACTGGATGAGCTTTAAGGTGCCTTCCAGCCCAGACCAGTCTGGGATGCTATGATAACTCAGTGCAATGAACAATGAAACCCATGGCTTGCCTTGTACCAAGGTGTTAGCAGTTAATACTTTTCCTTTCAAGGAAGAACATGATGGAGCTACAAAGTCTTCCCCCCCTCCCCTTCTCTTTGGTATTAGGAAAGCAGTTTGCCTTCTGATACGTAAGTTTAATCCAGGTACGTCCATGCTGCATTGGTGCAACTCCTCACCTTGTTTAGCAAAGCACCTAAAGGGTGACATTACCAGACTGTGACAGAAGATGATGTCCACCTTTGATTCTGGCCTCTGTGCACGCTGGAAATGCATTTGTGTGGGAAGTACTTCCTACCAGAGGAATCACAAAGGATTCTCATAGACCTGCAAAGTGGAGTAACACTTATCAGACCGAAAAGAAACGATGCATTTGAGTTCAGTGTCATAGCCCTATAATTCAGGATAAAAGTCAGCACAAGGCATTGGTTTCTCAATGACAGGAATTGGAAGTGGAAGAAGAGAACTGGTCTCTAATTCAGCCCATCAACAGACACAGTACAGCATCCCCAAAGGAGAGTTTCTCCTTCAAGCCCTTTTAAGAAGACTTACAAAGGTAGACACACACGACTGGATCGTAGCAGAGAACTTTGCAGCATGTTCCTACAACACCCTTTGGTGCCGAAACTTCATTCCATTCTCTTGGAAAGGGCTTAAAACCCAACCGGTTTTGCTCTATGTGACTGAAATGTGTGGGTTTTACCTAAAACACAGCAGAGGAAAATTGCTGAAGTCACTGAAACCCTTTAAGCTCTTTCCAAAGGGCAATAGACCTTTTTCCTTACCTAAGTTGGCTGTTTGTAGAACCAACTCGGGGCCACAGAGTATCAGAGCTGCCTAAGCTAACAGAACACAAATCTATCTTGCAATAGAACATGACTTCTGTGCCTTCTGTTTTGTCAGGGGCAACCTTTCTCCATCGATTTCATTTCCTCCTCCTGTTTGTGCAAAGCAAATCCAGAGAGAGCACGGGATTCAAAACTAAGGGAGTATGTTATGCCTTTGGAATACTTAGATAGCAGTAGGCCTTTTGGCATCCAACACTGAGTTCACTTCAGAAGCAGTAAGGAAAATCACCAACCTCCTCTTGTGTTTTGATTTCGGAGCAGTTCTAGAGCCCCACCAAAGCAAACTTCCCTGCTCTGAGAAGCCCCCAGCCTCACTTTGCAGCTTTTTCTACCTATGGAAAACACGAAATTGCAAATCTTCCCATTTATTGCTTACTTGAGCTGGAGTCACGGCCTGTAATAAACCCACTTGGCAAGGATTTCAAACGTGTGGACACAGGAACAGTTCATCATTGCTCTATAGGCTTTTTGTAAACAACCCCCTGGTGGGTTAGAAAGTTGGCCTCTACAGAGAATAAACTGCTTGTTTTGTCCAAAACAAGCCTCTCAGAAGCTATACATGCATATGGATAAACAGAAGATGTGCAATAATGCACGAGAGAGCTCATTTCTTCCCAGCTATAAACTCCCTCTAGTTAGATCAGTCGAAAGTACAGGGGGAAGCGACCAGAACTTCACTTCCTCATGAAGGAATGCTCTTCCTGAGGACAATCTGGCCGTGATTCCGAAGAATTTATTGGGAAAACCTTCATTTTCACACGTGGTTCCCCTTCTACAGAGACATACAGTCATGAGATACTTGTCAGGCTTGCACGGATAGGTATTTTTCTAGCCTCAATCCATTCCTCACCATTAGGCTTTTCCCTGACCGCACTATTTCCATGCCTAACCTTAGATGGGCAAATGTGGTTTGATCAAGCAGCTGCTAAAAGGCCTGGGATAGCAGAAGGAGGAATACCTGGCATGACATCACTGATTCGTTTGAGATGGAAAAGGGACAACGTGCGTGGCTGTGAGTTTCAAACCTGCTTACTGCTTCCAAGAGAAGGGTTACAGTAAGTGCTTTGAAAACCAGCAGGCACAGAGCTAGGAAGTGNACCTGGCATGACATCACTGGGGTTGTCAAAACTGATTCGTTTGAGATGGAAAAGGGACAACGTGCGTGGCTGTGAGTTTCAAACCTGCTTACTGCTTCCAAGAGAAGGGTTACAGTAAGTGCTTTGAAAACCAGCAGGCACAGAGCTAGGAAGTGACATTTTCCATGCAGGAGATTAAAGCATCCACTCAAGACTAGTTAAAACCATTCAGGAATGCTTCCCAATGCTTGTCATTTTCAAGAGGTTTCCTCTCATTCCTTTCCCTTCACCAGAGGGTCTGCAGAAGCAAGAGAAACGCAATGAGCTGCTCTAACTGTGCAAGAAGAGAGAGTTAAAGTGATCTGAATCGGCTGTTCTTCTTTAGAGGTGTCTCACAGCTTCCATGGTGTTCTGACAGGATCTTTTGTTGTGCAATCAGTCTTAGATGTTTTCACAGAAGTGAGCGTTCAGTCATGACAAACACCGGAACATCGGGTGCAGTTTTCCGTTTAAAGCGTAGCTTACAAAGGAAAAAGGGGGAAATCTCCCCACTTCTCTTAAAAAAAGAAAAAATAAAATTAAATTAAAATGTACAGGACCAAACACAGGCACTTTCCAAAGAACAAAAATGAAACCAAACCATGACTTATTCAATAGTAATGGATGACAGCTCCTGTTTCGGAGGGTCACCTGCGGCTGCCTCAGCAGTGGCGTTAGTCTTTGGCTGCTCTGGCACATCTTCTTCTTTCTCTGCCAACCCACCCAGAGACCCCAAGGGGAAAGTGCTTTCACAATTCTGAGTTGATGACACCTGTGAAATGACAGGCATTTGGACAGAAGAGTTGCTTTCAAAGCCATGCTCCCCTAGCTCATACTGCCCGAGGGTCTCTTCTTGTTCCTGGTTTAAGTAGTCCGGTACTAGGAAGTCACTAGAAGAGGGACAAAGGACAGAAGAGAAATGTCATTTCTCACACAAACATCAGAGGTAGCAGTTGATATCACACAAAGCATTGCACAGAGAAGAACAAGGATATTCATTTCACATTGCCCCGAGATCATCACAGAGACATACTTCACTAAGCACTATACCCTGGTTCCCATTTAAACACACAGAGAATGTATTCAAAGGCATCTGCTTTGCATCCATACTTCCTACACAGCAACCTCTTCTTATTTAGGTTGTATCACCTTGCTGAGAATGAAAGTTAATGCCTGTAACACCACCTGGCACTGAAAACCTCCTTGGAAAAAAGGGAGCACTCAGCTTCTCAAAGCAGAAACAAAACTGAGTTCAGCACTGGCAAAGATGTGGCCTTTGAGGTAAGATCCATCCCAGGGAGAGCAGCAGCACTCCCCTCACAGCCGACAAGCACAAGGGGACGGTTCTGCCACCTGCTGCAGTGGTGCTTTTGTGTTCTTGACTCATATCACACGCAGTTACTTCCCATTCCAGCCCTTTCTGGAGCATACTCTTCCTACGGATGCACCCAAAGGAAATCTACCAGACTCCCAGCAGTAGTTTCACATGGGAGCACCACCAGACATGTGAGTTTGCACTTGAGGCAAGTATGTATGTATTACACGCACGTTTGCTTTGGTCCCTCCTTGTGCTAAACTATGTAAAAGCAGTCCTGTTCTTCAATGACAGCAGCTTCAAATCCCAACTCGCTACACTCTAAGCCTCAAACTAAAGGGCCCATAGGCCCTAACATCACATTCTTCAATCTGACTTGCATTTGATGACAACAATCAAGTGCTTTCCACAACCACGGCTCCACTTTTAGCACAAGTGCTAAGAACAAGAACTGCGTAAAGCCCCAGATCCGAAGCACTTGTACTTTTAAGCAATCTCCTGTTGGAAAAACACTGCCTGGCTTTCCTGCTTTGTTTTGCCATTTTTCTCCTGTTACATCACTGCTGACATAACCAAACAGAACAAAACCCTGCAATGCTTTGTAGGGGGAAAAGCATCGTGTTTAGAAACCACGAGGGATGGGGCTGTGGATGCTGTGACAGTTACATTTGTCTTGCTCTGCTCAAGGCTGGCACCAAGCCGCACTCTCTCTATAGGTTTCATAGCTGCAGAATCCATCTTTCTCCAAGTTCCCTCATCCGCTTTTGTGTTTTCCTATCTCAAATTCCAACAGTTATAAACATTTATTTCGGTATGGGAACACAGTGCTCGGCTGAACCTCAGAACCCTTTAGTGAAGTGCATTTGGGAGTCAGGCCAAGGCTTTTGTGCCCTGCTAAGCAAGAAATGCACAACTGACCCTGTTTGACTAATCATTTTGTAACAGGTTACCTAGAAAACGAAAAGAGAGAAGGCACGGAGTCATGCAACCTTTCCACATTGAGCAAGTGCTTCAAATACAATAGTAGGTCTTATTCCCTAGGTAAGCGACCAGGTTTTGAGCAGCAAATCATTCACTGGACTCCACAGATACTCCAGGACGTAACGCTCTGGTTGAACACCATCAGCCTGCCCAGAGATACTACTGAAAAGAGAAACGAAGTAACCCAGAAGCAGCCTGTGCATCCTTCAGTGCCCTCCTACACAGCTCAGACGCTGTTAAGACAGGCGATACAACCGATAGCGGCTCAAGAATGCTTCGGGTGGCAGCCTGAGGAGAGGCACAGCAGGCTGCCCTGCAAGCAGGAAAAGATGATTTAGGAAAGGAAGAGAAAAGCACGTTTCCCTGGTAGGTTTTTGCTGTGCACCTCACCTGCTCTGGAAGTAGTTTGCTAGCTCTGACGCTTCATGGTTCAAGCTCCTCAGGTGAACGATTAAATTCCCAGAGTTGGTGAACATGGCGCCACATGTTTTGCACTCGTAAATCCGAGGCTTGCGGATAATGTGCCGGGAAACCCGCATGTGGTGTTTATATTCCCCGAAGGAAGTGAAAGTGGCACTACATATCTGGCACCGGAAACAGCGTTTACCTTCGTGCTTCAGGCGATGCATCTTGAGCGAGTAAGCGCGGGTGAACTTTTTCCCACAGCGGTCACACTGAAATGGTTTAATGCCTGCGGAGGAGAGAGCACGGAAACACTCAGTCACCGTCTGCAAGGAGAGCTCAAGGGCAGCATCCTTCCAGATTCCCCACGGGAAGAGGGCAGCCGCGCTGGCCACGCGCTGCTCTGGGACTCATGGAATGGTTTGGGTTGGAAAGGAGCTTAAAGCTCATCAAGTTCTATGGTCATGGGCAGGGACAGCTTCCACTAGAGCAGGTTGCTCCAAGCCCCATCCATGCTTGCCATGAACACTGCCAGGGATGGGGCAGCCACAGTTTCTCTCTGCCAGCACCTCACCATCCTCACAGGGAAGTATTTCTTCCTTATATCCAACCTGAATTCCCCTTGGAGATACGGAACAGAGCTTCACTTCCTCTGACCCAACTGCCAATGCATTTCATAGCGGCGTGACCTGTCTGTAACACTCGCGCTTTTCTTCCCCACAGTTTAACAGGAACAAAAGCCTCCCTGGATTAAACCATGGTTAAAATCCTCAGCCGCAGCCAAAAAGTATCTGCTGCAGCAGCCATCTCAAACCACCTTTGAAGTCCTTTGATCTCAGGAGATTCTTGTGCCAGACTGGTTCCCAACAATGCAATTATCAGCCTGCCCTTAATTGCAATGGGCTTTATTCCTGGCTGCCTTTGGCCTCAGTGAAGTGTTCTGGCAGGGGGACTGTGTGCACAAGGATGCCCCTGTCATGCAGCAGGAATGGTGATAAAAGGGGGAAGGAGCAGCTTTTATGTTGCGTGGGAACCTCTCTGGACAATCATTTTCAGCAGCTCTGCAAGACAGTCCAGGTTCATGCCTCTATGTATTCCTTTAGGAACTCTGTTACTGGTTCATTTTGCACTTATTACCCCTATAAACATGAGAGCTCTATAACATGTGGCAGTGGCTGAGAGCAGGGAATCACACCCCAACACAACTATTACAGCATCCGAGACTGTATCACCAAAAAGTTAAGACTGAATAGAAACTCTGAGCTCCACAAAGTGTGGCAATCCAAGCACGAGGCCAAGAATCTGGAATCTGGAGCTCTATTCATAATAGGGCTGTCAAGGAAGGAAAAAGGTTCATTCAAAAGGCTGAATGTGCATCAGCCCAGGCTGTTAATTCCACTCTGCTTTTCCTTACGTTCAAAGCAGGAGCTCAACTCTTAATTGGGGCTTTTAGACACAGAAAGCTGTAGTTAAGGTTACACTCAACCTCCTTGTTAAGCGCATGAAAACAAGTTAATACACCAGGATATTGTCTCGTGGGGCTAAACCCCGTCATGCTCTTGGACTGTCCAAAGGCATCTATTTCCTCTGATAGCAAGAGGAAAATCTCTTCAGCCACTCTGCTTATGGGAAAACACTGCCAACATTCAAGAGATTTGAGGGTTTCTTTTGCATGCTGATTACACTGAAACAGCCATCCAAATCTTTCCTACTTTGCTTACTTGACAGGCTGGCCAAAGATGCTTTGCTGTGTGTCTGTCTGCTGTCAGTTAAGACTTGAGCAGGCAGCTAGGGATAACTTCAGAGCTGATATGCTCACAAAGTTGGGGTTTTTAAGTCTTGAACTCATATTATTATTGCTGGCCTGAACCCAGGATGCTCGTTTTGCTTGAAGGAATAATTACTGACAGTCACCTCTTGACAATTGTGGTTGCTCTGCCCCCAAATGCTACAGCACCTGTGTGCAGGTCAGAGTCAAGCTCAAACCAGGAGGTGCTAAACCAAATGCTCCAGTGCAATAACCCTTCCATGTTGCCTTCATTCACTACAATTNAAGTTGTTTAAGTCTTGAACTCATATTATTATTGCTGGCCTGAACCCAGGATGCTCGTTTTGCTTGAAGGAATAATTACTGACAGTGACAAAAATCACCTCTTGACAATTGTGGTTGCTCTGCCCCCAAATGCTACAGCACCTGTGTGCAGGTCAGAGTCAAGCTCAAACCAGGAGGTGCTAAACCAAATGCTCCAGTGCAATAACCCTTCCATGTTGCCTTCATTCACTACAATTTCAATGCCACTGCTAGATAATGCTGCCAAGTGAAAAACACCATTAGGTGTTCATACTTGTTGCATGAATGCAACCGTTTGGGGATCATGACTCCGAGGAGGCATTCACCCAAACCTTTTGCTACATGTACTATCTGTAGCAGCTAAACTGCTGATCAAACCAAATCAGTTGCCCTGCAAACCCTCCAGAACCTCTGAGATCCAAAGGCATACAACATTCTTCAACGCAAGGACATAAAACAGACAACATATTCTTATGGTTGCAAGTCTCCTCTAGAGCACAGCAGACAATTACAACATGTAAGAGGAAGGATTTCCGTCTACAGAATTCCTTTAGGAGAATGAAAAAGAGCATCTCATGGAAATGGCTTGTTCTGATGAGCTTCAGGCAATCAGCTTTTCTTCAGGTCACACAAACACTCGTCATCCATGAGCAGAACTATCAGCTTCGATGGATCCAAACAAGCACTCAGTGAGACATACCTCTCTCCAACTGAAATCCTCAAGCACTTGGCAGGGGATTAAAGCAGAACTGCATTATCCCATTCTACTGAGTCTATAAAGTAGTAATTCTTGGAAGGTTTCTTACCTGAGTGGATAAGCATGTGTTGTTTTAAGTTCTGAATGCGAGTGAAGCGGACCCCGCAGGTTGGACACTGAAAAGGTCTGTCTGGACCATTGGGGCTGGGTCTCTCTGTGCTGCTGGTAGAAGGAGCAATGTAGAGTTGGTAGGGATACTGAACGTTCTCCAAACTACAAAGAGAAAAGTCACTCGTTTACAAGCAGGCTAGAGGGAAAAAGAATAAGCGAGTGGGAAGCTGAGCCTTGAACACAGTTGGATGAGTGGAAGAAAAAGGCTGGCACATCACACTGCTCTGGAAATCTGCCTCTGATCCGCATCTGAATTCTTACAGTCATCGACTTCGTGTACCAGAGAGCTCTAGAATAGAATCACAGACAGGGTTGGGTTGGAAAGGCCCTTAAAGATCATCCAGTTCCAACCTCCCTGCTACGGGCAGGGAAATAACCTCTGCCTTGTGCTCCTTGGAGCACCAGCTGCAAACTGAGCTTCAGGCATGGGCATTGTCTCAAGCATCTCCATCGTTTCCCATTCACCAAACAGCCCCTGAGGAGGAATTCCAGGACCTGAGCAAACTGGGAAGCAAAGGGGTATTTGGCAGCTTCAGTGATATGTACGGGTGAAGTTAAAGCTGATTCTGCTTCATTTCCATCCAAGTTCAATGAATTACATATTTCTCAGTTGAAACTATTCATCTATTGATTAATACTTGCTCCCTGTCTGATTCAATCAGCTCTAAGAGAACTGCTCCAGAATAGCTGCATTGAAATACCAGCACACAAGAAAGGAACAATTTACCTTTCAAAGGAATTTAGCTCAAACTGACTAATTGCTCCTACATAGCCTCGAGCCGCAAAAACTACCCTGGAATAATCCAAGTCCTCTGGCAAGGAATTTGCTTCCCTAAAGGACACAGCGCAGTGAAAACAAATCTGGTTCAAACATAACAGCAAGAGGAGCTTGGACTTACCTGGGATTTCCCTTTCCTGAGCATTAAGGCCTCTATTTTGTGTTGAACTACATTTCAGCTTGCTCCCAGCCTGATGGAAGATCAGGTGTCACTGGAGCAGGGAACTGCTCTGAGCCTCAAAATCCCACAGCCAAAACAACTCCAGTTTAGTTTGACTAAACTCTGCTGTTTGAAATGGGATGTGTCTCCTGCTGCATACAGACAGAAAGTCCCCTTAGCTAAGCAAATCCTTCTGCTGGTCCCCTTCCATCTCCAGCCCAGGTTGGTGGTTTCAAGATTAGGCTGAATTTGGGGGCTTTTACCACTCACAGGAATGAAACGTGTACTTTGCACCAAGGCATTCCCCTACACAGCAGACACAAAGCCACGGACCAGACCAGGAGGACAAGAATCACCTCTTTCAATTTGCCTGGAAATGGATGTCAATACAACTGGGAGACCTGGTATTTGAGTTCGGAGCATGTGATGGGGCTCTGCAGCAAAAGCTCCAGCTGTAAAACGTATCTGGAGAGAAAGAGAGCACCAGCTACCTCTCGATGCACAGCAGATACAAGGAGCTTAGTAGCAATCAGTCTGTGAATCCCAGATGGATTTCTTCTGGTCTCACTTGGAACTGGAATAATATTTGCTCTAAGGAAGAAATTTTATTGTCCTTCACTTCTTTTTATACACAGCAGGGTCCAGGGAGCTGTGGGGAAGAGAGATGCGGACACAACTGCTGAGCTTTGCTGAAGGGAATGCTTGCAAGAGGGAAGCTAGAGCTCATACCCTGGGCCTGGCAGAATGCAGCTCACTGCCACTTAGGTGCTTACAAAAGCCAACTGAGGGCTCCCCAAATGCACTTGGAATAAGTGAAGGGGTTTTAAAAGGAAGGGTCTGAGCAAATTCCTGAGCACCTCTGGCACTCCTGATCCTCTCTGGGAGCAGCTCACTAGAGAAAGGGCAGATTTGACTCTACTCAGATGTGGAAACAGCAGCTTGTGTCTCTGGAGTTGGTATTGTATGGCTGTACACTTCCACTTACCAATGACAACTCCATCAACCCAGACTGACAGACAGGTCTGCTACCCAAATTGTCTTAGGAAAGGGAAAGAAAATGGGGAAAGGGGAAAAGAAAGGAGAAAGACTGCAAAAAGAACCTAAGGCCTAGAATTCCAGCTGCCATAAGAGCCTGATGATCAAACAGCCCCAAGTGATTTGGGCCCAAGATGGACAACATGCCCTCATCTGGCACTTGCCAAATCTCATGCAGGCTGGCAAAGGGGCAAATCCCTTTGGAAAAGGCTTCCTTGCCTGGTGGAGAATTCACCATTCCAATCTTCGCAGCTATGTGCAATGCAGGGGCCAGAAAGGGTTGACTGGCCAGGTACTAAGAACTCCTACCCATAGAAGTATGTCGATGTACACGTGTATCATTCACACTGTGCTCAGATGAGAATGACTGCAGCTTCTCCACAAGAAACAGAAGAACTACAGGGACAATCCCCTAGAAGAAATGTAGGATGAAGTTTGCTTTTCTCCTACACAGAAGCTTCCTGAGCTTCTACAATGGGAATCACGAGGCTCTCCAGCTACCAATGACTGCTGCGACTCTTCCCATCCTCACACTGCAAGCAGGCTGAAATAACTACCAGGGACATAACTGCGGACCTTAGCAGAAGGAAGGGGCTACACCTGCAACACGAACATGTTTTCTCTCCCCCCTGCTTCTTTTTCCCCATAAACACCCCATTTTACATGACTTGCACATGGGAGACTTGTGGCATTTGACGTTTCCTCTCAGAGCTTCTCTGTAAGAGCCAGATAAAAGAGATAGGTTTCAAATGTTCTCCCTGTGACACTAAACTATTCTGCTTGCCAGTTCTTCTTCTTTTCACCACGAGCTTGTATACACATGGAGCTGAACTCTGACAAACGGCAGTGCCAGAATGCTCAGCGAGACTGAAAGTGTTCTCTAGGTGTAAATAGCAATGATTTGAGCTAAGTGGAGGTTCTCATTCTTACTGGATCACAGAGATGTTTTATAATTGAGCCTCTGCGGCTCCTGTTTAAATGCAGCCTTTTGAAACACAGCCTGTTCAACGAGGCAAGGCTGAATTACAGATATGTTCGAACAGTGCATTATAGTCCAAATGTGGAGTATCAGAGACAGCCTTCACTGGGAAACAGGAGTTCTCGTACTGAACAGGCTGCTGTGTGCCTATTATTACACGGAACACTGATTTAGGAGGAGGAGCAACTCCTAATGTGCACATTTAACACAGAAACTCAAGAGAGAAGCAATCTTCAGTGCTGAAATACTTACACAGTGCTAAGGATGTTAACAGTGGAACAGCTTTAGATGGTCTTATCTTTTGCTTTGGTTTATGAACAGAAATATAATCCATCCTGCCTAAAAAATACACTTTTCCATATGGATTTGCATCGTCCACCCACAACTGCTTGGGACAGCCTGAGAATCTAGTAATAAAACGATGTACAACCTGCTCTTCACCTAAAGGTGCATTCAAATGCATTCATGGAGTAAGGAAGGCCTTGGCACTTTCACCTGAGCTTATAAAAGGAATCGTTTCGTAGGAAAACCAAGGTCTAGAAGTCTAAAATTCCCATAAATTCCCATTTTTCATTACAAAATTCCCATAGGACTTTCCTTGTTGTATAAACTATATGTGAACTGCACTCAGTTTTGCTGATGCTTCTGTTCTTAATTTTCAAACCTGGGCAAATATCCTTTCCTCTTCTGCACGGAAAAGACTTGAAGTGGGAATTTTCAGTGTTTTTAAGGGATTTTATGGATCTGGGATTTGTGCTGAAGCGCTGCAATTTCCTAGGAAATGTCTGAAATAATCCAGTGCTGAAAACACGTATTCCACTTGACTTTAGAGCTATAGCTTTCACAATGTGGATTAGTTCCTATGCCAACATGTGCTCCTGCTGTCAGTTCAAATCCTAAGTGCTGGGTATTGTTTTTGCACTGTGGTTCGTTAGCAGATTAGATTAAACCTTCTGCTTTCCCTTTAGATTTAATCCTGCAACGGGACAGGTTTGAGATGGAAATGGCAGGAAAGATTTTATGAGCCAGCAAAACGCAACTTCTCTCTACAGGAAGGTTCACTTGATGCCTCCCAAAGGTTCCCACTTGTTCCTCAGCCCCACTTGGCTCACGGAACACTATTTAAAGCTAGTTTGTTGCTTAGAAAGGGGGTAACTAACTATAGGCCATCCCACCAAAGCAAAGAAATCCATTCAAAGTGGTGGCGTGCAGCTGCGAGTGACACTTGCGGGTAACACTGGCTGTAAGAGAACTACATCTTGGACCAAACAGACCCATTTGAGTTTGGTTTTCTCTGCCAGCCTTCCCTTATAAGGGATTCCCTTTATAAATCACTCATCTCAGCCCAGCCAAAGACTGCTAAATATTTACACCAAGTGACACACAGCACCTTGGTGAGAAGCTACATGCAGAAAGCTTGGGAGAGAAGATTTAAGGCTGCTCTGTCTCTTGTGTGGTTTATGGCAATAGCAAAGTCCGGTGAAGGCAGGACTAGGGACTGGCCTTTGCAGCTTCATGTCAGCTTTAGCATCCATGCAACTAGAACACTCGTTTCACAGCGAAGACTTTGCTTTAATCTATTAATAAAGGGAAAACATGACTCTTTCTTCACAGGAAATGAAAAGCAACAAGTAAGCAAACCCTGCCTTTCATCACCTCCATTCTTCTACAGCATCTGAACCTTCAGGCACTGATTGTACTTGGATGACCGCAGAGAAGTAGATGTAGAACAACTAAACATAGTGGAATTAAGGCTGGAGAGGGTAATTACAGCACAGAACAGTTTGCACACCACACTGGTACATACCGATCATCATCATCTGCGTGAGCGTTAGTGCCAGAGGTACTTTGGAGTGTGGGTAGTCCCTCTGTGACGCCCTCATCTATTGAGCCTAGGCAAAGAAGAAAGGGGGATTTAATGCAAGTGAGTGCTCAAAAAGGGTCAGAGGGGCAGGTGAATGCACATTTGTTTTCCCAAATGGTGGTAAGATACTAAAATTGTCTTGGAAAATCATTTAGGAAACCCAGAGGCACCATGTTCCAAATGCACTTCTCAGCACAGATTATATAGGCCATGGACAACTCAAAGGGCAAATATTTGGCACACCTAGAGAAGAAGCTATGTTAAACAGAGCCAGAGTTTTCCAAACACATCCAGTGCTAGCACTGTAAAGCAGGAATTTCGTCAGTATTCAAGGCTTCTTGAGCAATAAAGTTCAATCCTGCTACACTACACTGTGTTCCAGACCTTCCATACGTATATCTGTTGATAACACCTTCATTTATTGATAAGATGCTTAGAGACAAAGAGCCCCATGTGACATCAGAAATGCAACACAAAAGAGACCAAACGTCTGCTTGTAAGAGAAACGTACACACAAAACCATTCCAGGGCTTTGCTCAGGGCACCAACAGTCAAGCGAAGGCAGCTCAAGTGGGTTTTGGAAATGGAACCTAAGGTAAATGCAGCACTAAACCAAAGCTACCTCATTCACCTGAAGAGGCTGCGGCTCAGATGGGCCTCCCTCTGGTGCTGAATCCTTGTTTAGGTGTATTAAGCAAGGTTGGTTTTGCCTGATGCCACCACAACAGGGTACAAGTTGGCAGTACAGTGCTAAAATAACGCTGAGAGCTGGTACCCACCCCTGCAACCATACCCTTTGAGTAAAAGAATTCTCTGGGCTGCATCAAAAGCAGTGTGAGGTGATCCTCTGCTCTGGTGAGACCCCACTTGCAGCACTGGGTGCAGGTCTGGTGTCCTCAGCATCAGAAGGACATGGAGCTGATGGAGCAAGGCCAGAAGAGGCCATGAGGATGCTCAGGGGCTGAAGCATCTCCTGTATGGAGCCAGGCTGAGAACACTGGGGCTGTTGGAGCAGAGAAGCTGCATGGAGACCTCAGAGCAGCTTCCAGTGTCTGAAGGGGGCTACAAGGATGCTGGAGAGGGGCTGTGCATCAGGGACTGCGGTGATAGGACAAGGGGTGATTGGTTCAAACTGAAACAGGGCAAGTTCAGGTTGGAGATAAGGCAGAAGTTCCCTGTGAGGGTGTTGAGGTGCTGCCATAGGGTGCCCAGAGAAGTGGTACCGACTCCTCTAAGCTGTCCCTCTAAAGGACAGTGTGTGCTATAAAGCCTTCCTGAAGTGAACTATCACTGCCCTTCCGTGATGGGAGGAAACTGCATCTCTGCCAGAGATTTCTACTCGGAATAACATCAGTAGCATCAAAATGTTTCATCCTGGAATGAGCTAACAAACTGGTTTCGGGGAATTCAGCACCTATGCAATCTATAACGTTACAAAAGCCAATCCCATTCTGCTTTATCCTTCTTGCTCTTGCAATACTTCACTGAAAACCACACCAAATTGCTCTTAGGATTAATTTCATTCCTTCCCTTCTCAAATGGAGACAGTGTTAATGAGTTAGGAAAATCTCCTCTCAGACATATCTATTGTTGTAACCACAATGACTTATTTATCAAGGCCTTGCCTCCTGTCCCCTTCCATCTTAGAAAGTGCTTCCAAACAGAATAAATTGCAAATGAACAATCCTTGAAATGGCCCAAATAGTGAATAAGAGCTTTTTGCCCCATCAGAAGGAGAGGCAGGAATGCTTTTCTAAATGCACTATAAAACACTGAGATAAATACATGCAATTATAGGAGGAAAACATGTTCAGGGAAGAGAAAGCTGTACTTGAATGTATCTTGCTGCCTGCATTTACTGTTCTTCTATTGCTGCATAAGGAAATACATCTTTGGGAGGTAAAAAGTGCTTTCTAGCTACATCATATATTAGGTACAGAAGAACTGTGCTAATAAGTAAGAGCCTTGTTTCTCTTTATAGCTAAACGTGAATAAAAACTCTGCTGAGGATGGTTAACAGTGTTATGCAGAGACCATTAAGTATGAATTCAAACACAGACAAAGACAAAACCAGATGTGTACTTGGAAGACTTTGGCCTAACACATTTCTTCTCTCTGCAGCCCTTCTAAGGGACAACGTGGTGGAACAACATGCCCAATAACAGACTTAGGTTTACACATTATCATCACTACAGCCAAGATCCTCTGCCCTGTGCCATGCAAGTGGTCAGGTACGTGAGCACAGTGATATAAAATCTACATAGAAACACAGAACCCCAGACTGGTTTGTATTGGAAGGGACCTTAAAGCTCATCCACTTCCATGGCCATGGGCAGGAACCCCTTCCACTGGAGCAGCTTGCTCCAAACCCCTGTGTCCAACCTGGCCTTGAACACTGCCAGGGATGGGGCAGCCACAGCTTCCCTTGGCACCCTGTGTCAGTGCCTCTCCAGCCTGAACAGCCCCAGTGTTCTCAGCCTGGCTCCATATGGGAAGTGCTCCAGCCCCCGCTCATCCTCGTGGCCTCCTCCGGCCTTGCTCCAGCAGCTCCACGTCCTTCTGATGCTGGGGACACCAGACCTGCACCCAGTGCTGCAAGTGGGGTCTCACCAGAGCAGAACAGGAAAAAGAAGCTGGAAACCTATCCCAAACAACATGTGCCCACAAAACAGACGCCTGTTGAGCTCAGATGTGATGTGCAGAGTCACTTGCCAACTGAAATCATCTCAGGCCCTTCCAAAGTTCCAGCTCTAAGGAGTTAAAACCTATTCCTGACCAAGGACCACTTTTCCTGGAGACTTCCCAGCAGAGGTTTTAATCTATGTACTATTTTGGCAACCTACTTCAAGAGTTATATTTAAACTGATATTAAGTTGGCTTGGCAGAAAACAAGAGCCTTATCTCCAGCAAATAAAACATTTTCCATCTAAAATATCAACACATGAGCTATAGGAACTGAGGAACAAACCCAACACCATAAAGTCTTGAATGGAAAATACATGCATTACTCTTTAGTGACTAGAGTAGTTTACCAACACTGATTCTATACTGCAACCCTGGAATGGACACGCTGATGGTTTTCTTTCCTTTAGAGCAGGCCCAGTGTTATGCTGACCAAACTAAACACATAATAACATAGGCTGTATTTACGTGCTTTGTTGTCCTTCATTTATTTACCTAACTGAAGCAGCCTTTCATGTATACATTATGTGAATGAAGCACACTAGTATATGTGCCATTCTTGCCCTCTTCAAACAAACCAGGCTTTATTAAACATCTCAAAGCAAACAAACCACCAAGCCACTGAACTGAAAGCAAAAGAGCTGATTTGGGCCAAATCTGGGTAATTAAACCAGAAATAGTGCAAAACCTCTGACTTCCTAAAAGCCATTTCTGTGCAGAGGAAAGAAAGGGGCCGTTACAGTCTCCTTGAAGTATCAGCTATTAATGCACAGCTGGAAGAACCCAAAACTGGCTTCAAATTGTCTTTCATGGAAAGAAAAAGGTTTCTCTCAGCAGTTGGCAGTATCTGAAGAAGCAACTTGAGACCCAAATCCCACAGAAATGGAAAGATTCTCAGTGTTAAGGCTGTGGTTTTGTTTCTGTCTGGGGCATTAGGATGACAAGTGTTCCATCACTCGCTCTGCAAATCTTCCTACAAAGGCTCTTGCTGTCATGGTTAGACAAGATTTCATGCCCCATTCTATCCCTCTGTGGCTACACCCACAAGTCTCTCAGATTTGATGTGGCAGCTCAGCTGGGATCATGCCTTTTAGAATCCCAGCCTGGTTCGGGTTGGAAGGGTCCTTAAAGCTCACCCAGTTCCAACCCCCTGCCATGGGCACGGACCCCTTCCACTACAGCAGCTTGCTCCAAGCCCCATCCTTGAACACTGCCAGGGGTGGGGAAGACACAGCTTCTCTGGGCGCCCAGTTCACAGGGAAGAACTTCTTCCTTACACCTAACCTAAATCTCCCCTGTTGAAGTTTAAACCCATCACTCCTTGTCCTATTGCTACAGTCCCCGGTTTGAGACTAATAAAACAAGAATCATTTTCCCCAGTTGACCAACAGGAGGTGAGAAGGGGCTCTCAATCTCTATTGAATAAGATCTATCAACAGGCTTCCCTTTCATCGATGTCTTCTGCAAAGTTAAAGAGCTTCAAATCCCATCCCCACATCAGGTTTTAGATGTAACATTTCATAAAACAGGGAAAAACCAGGCAGTTTCCCAAACGTAAAGCAGGAAAACCCCCACGAAGCAGTGTTACTAAGTGCACACATGCTTATTTGTACACGTCTCTAACCCCAGAGATGCTCATACCTATAGAGGAAGACTGTGGGCTGATGAGAAGATCCTCCTGCACTTGTTCACTTCCTGGGACTGTCTGCTGATCGCTTAGGGAGCTCTGGGATGCGCTAACAGGCTGTGATACTTCCTCATGAACCTCCTCATCGCTTAACCTTTCCACTTTGACACGCACGTCTTCCTCAATGACCAGGGGAGAACTGGCTTTTGTGCTCTCACAAGTCACATAATCTGTAATTCTCCTGTTGGCCTCGGAGGGCCCAGGCATTTCCAAAGTCCTCGAGTTCTCCGCCTGCTTCACCTTCTCAGACTGGAGTCTTCGATCAATTCCAAAAGGGAAAGTCCATGGAAAAGCTAGGGATGAGTCTACGGGCTGATTTCTGGACTCCGGGTAAGAAGTGGAAGGATTCAGCACTTGGGGGGAACTTGTTTGTGTGTTACATTTAATGGGGCTCTCCGGGGACATCACAATGTAGCTTTTGCGCTTCCTCCGCGACTCGCGGCACACGGGGATGGTCCTTTCCACCACGCTGCACTCGGAGGACACGGGAGAAAGGCTGCCATCCCGAGAGGTGAAGTTGCAGTTTGCACTGTTCTCCTGCCCTGCATCCAGCACTTTCTCCTGCTGGCTGTTGGGAGTATTCCAGAGGATGCTGGACTTCATGAACTCGGAGCACGTGCTAGCCACGCTGAACATCTGCATGTAGCTGGCCGCAGCCAACACGTCGATGATGTTCTCCGTGTTAATAGACAGCGTTGCTGTGTAAGCGTATTCCAGGAGAGGGATAAACCCGGTCACCGTCACGTGGTGCAGGTCTAGCACGCTCTTGCTCTCATCTTCTGCTTGGCCAACGAGTTTGGAACGGAAGAAATCACTGCAGGCTGCCAAAACCACCTTGTGAGCCCGGAAGATCTTGTCCTGGACGCGGATGGTGATGTCGCAGAAGTGGCCGTCGTTGCGGAGCATGTTGAGCTTGCCCAGCATCTCCTGGCTGTGCGCAGGGGAGTTGTGAGTGAAGGTTTTCACACCCATCTTTTCACCGCTCTGCTAGAGTTCTTGCCACATATGAGAGACCACAGGTATCCTGGAACAAAGAGGAGAGGTGTCATTTTCATCTCTGAAAGCGCCAAGGGGCTTCGTGAGTATAAGAATCCAGGAAGAAAGTCCAGGCAAATCCACTCGGGTCAGGGTTTTCTAGGACCCACACACTGTGCAATGGAATATCTCTACCGAAAGGCAATGCCACACGTGTCATTCCCAAACCCACAGAGCAAGTTTGCCCATTTTAGCGTTGCAGTTTATCATTGGATCAATCAGGGACAGACCTTTAAGATCACTGAGTCGAACCATCGCCCCACTAACAGCATCCTTCATGTTTCTGCTACTGCCCACTGACAACACAGTTTAAGGAAACAAAAATGCTATAAAAGCCTTTCTGGAGCTATCAGCTGTGTAAAAAACCTGTACGTTTCATTTTCTGGGCCTAGGAATGGTTCTTAAACCTGACAGATCTTGCTGAATGATTCCTTAATGTGGAAAAGACATTAGGTTGGGTGCACTCCGAAGCGTGCAGGAGCAGGCAAAGCTCCCAGAGAAGGTATCTCATAGCAGAAAAGCTTCAGAGAAACTACAGCGTCCATCTGCTGAGGGCAGAGTTCAAGCTGGGAAACATAAAGGAACAGTTGCCAGGAGCTCTGCTCTGCTGCTGTAGTGCAGGTACTGGTTGCCTAAAGCTGCTTTTATTAACTAGGTTTGGACTAGGATGAGAAGGTATTGAGCATTCCTTCCGAAACACACTGGATTAGAAGCCTCCAAGGGAAGTTTAAATCAAATACACATAAATCGATTTATGTGTTGAATAAGACAAGGAGGGCAACTGCTGAAACACCTTCTTGTGGGAGCAAACATGCTTTGTGTGCTGGAGTAGAAGGGAGTGTGCACCTCATGCTGTCTGCAAGATCCAAGGCTGCTGCAGTATCTGAGCACTAAATGTCTGAGTTGAGGAGGATGAAGCTGATCCACAGCTCCCTCCCTCTGCAACATGGTGCCAAGCTCTGTCCAGACATGCTCTGCCCCTGCCTGGAACCTCTGCTGTCACCAAGGCTGTCTCTACTTGCAGAAAGCAGAGCATCTCCCAACAAGGAGAATCAGCCCCTGGGTTTCCTCCAGTTATTTCTGGCTTATTTCCCTGTAAAGGAAACCAAAGCCATCAGGTTTCACCTTCTTAAGCCCCCTGCCAAGCTGCCACGAAGAGCCTCCTGTGTTCCACACGACTCCCACAACTAACATGCTATAGAAACATCAGCTCAGGAAAGCTGGTGGGTAAACATCAGCAACAGAGTTGGATGTGACTATATCCAGGAGCCAGTCAACTGCTTCCCATCATCCTCCTTTCCCTTTCACGTACTCAGACACACACCACGCTTGCAAATGGAGCTTCGCAGATACAAAGAGCACTGTAAGTTTGGAACAGCTCACCCAAATCTCCCGAGTCTTAGCACAGATTCAACTGGCAGCTGTCAGAGTCTACCCTTGTTCTACAGACATCACTTGGCTGCTTCTAGTTCCTACGATTTCTCTTTTGATACTGCAAACCCTTTCAGAGGGAAAACATCTCTTGAAGAGATTAACCAGGAGTTAATACATGTAAAATCTGAGTGAAACTCTTAAGGGCCATTTGGATTTAAAACGCTGTTTCAGCCTCCTGCAGAGGACCACGGTAAGAACAAGCAAAACTCTCCCTTTGGTGAAAGAAAATAGATCAACCTCAAGAGGCAGCTGAAGATCCAGCCTGTTTGCTCTGCAGCATGAATCAAATGAAAAGCATGTTTCATTGATCTCAGAGCAAAACCCTGTGGTAAAATCTTAAACAGCCTATTCCAAACTGGCCTTGGGATACCCTTCCTTCTGAATTCCCAGTTGCTGCAGCAGCTCCTTAGCACATCAGAAGTGCAGAGAACTTCAGCTAGCAACCAGCTACAGAAAGAATAATACATTTGCAAGGGTTATCTTTATATCTGGTATTTAGATCTAGGTACCAACACTTAGTTATAAACAAGGAGAAAAGTCTAAGCATGTAAGTCTTATATGCCCAGAAGACAAACCCATCTTCCTTCTCTCCCCATCTGAATGAGTAATGCTCACCCTTCTAAGCGTGACAGCTCTATTCTGCTTCCCTGCTCTGAACCATCCCTTGTTTTGCTTCCTTCCTGCAGGCCTCTCCTGGCTTCCTTTCCCCTTCTTTCATCTTCTTGCTTCCTTGCCCTTGATCTGGTTACAGAATTTAACATACAGTAGCAGATGTCAGTGATGTGCAATAAATGGATGTAGATTTATTACAGGAGCAGTGAGCCTGCCACCAGTGTGGGACATGGCTCTGGACAGCCCCTTCTCTACAACAGCCTTCCCCTCACTGCACTGACACCGTTCAAACAAGGGGTTCCTACAGAGGTGTTGGTGTGGGCAGAGGAGTCCAAGGGGAGTGCTGAGGCCGGGGAACAGTTTCAGTTCTTCACAGTTAGCGAGGTACTGAGAACACCCAATGGTTCTAGAAGGTGATTTCAACAACATGAACGCATTTCCCACATGGAAAGATGAGCCTGCTAAAGCTCAGGCAGGTTATAAACTGGTTCAGTTCTCTTTGTTAACCTTTAAGGGCACTTCTACAGCTGTGCTAAGTCTCAGTGACCGAAGAGGGTAAAGGGCTGGAACGTTCCAACTGCACCTCGAGTCCAACACCTCTGGATCACCACCAGTTTGAACCGATGCTTTGTCACGTCTCATTACCAGTTAGGAGCTAGTCCATGACAGCGTCTCCATAAGATACAGGGTAAAACAGGAATGGTTAAAGGACCATAAACCAGAACTAAATATACACAGTAGCTTGGGGTGTGGAGACCAAGGGGCACACTAAATGATAAGTGGGTTGGGGATGGAAAGGCTGTTCCTCTTCGAGTCACAAACCATCAGTGATTCCCTAAGCAGGGACTGGGGTTGGGATCCAAGAGGCAGTCACTTGTTTTCCCTTCCCAGCTGCTGGAAGCACACTCCCCTCCTCCCACCATCCCCACACACACACTTACATACAACTCATCAGAACAGTTCAAGGTAGCTCAGCTCATTCTTGTTGGGTTTGAATCATGGTCCCTGTGATAATCTTGGGGTTCTCCTTTGCAAGAGCCAGTGAATCAAACCCCCAGAGCTGTTGCTCACTCAGCTATAACCACTTTACATCCATAAAACTGCCACCACACTTCAGGCTCTGTATCCTGACCTGTGGCAACTTACAGCATGGAAACACTCACTTCTCTGAATACGAAACCCAACACACTTCAGATACATAAATACCACGTTGGCTTTAGAAAGCTTAGGAACCTCCCACCCCCACGCTCACCAATCCCTCAGCTGTGAAGCCATGGTATAAATCTCATCACCAGTTACCCTTTTTTAACCCAGGCCAGTCACTGGGCACTTGTTACAGCACCTGGAACACCCAGAGAAGCTGTGGCTGTCCCATCCCTGGCAGTGTTCAGGGCCAGGCTGGACAGGGCTTGGAGCAAGCTGCTCCAGTGGAAGATGTCCCTGTCCTTGGAACTGGATGAGCTTTAAGGTCCCTTCCAACCCAAACCAGGCTGGGATTCTATGAACCAACAGCAGCAGCCTGAGCACAGAGAAATATTCCATAGGGATAAAGGTGTGACTTTATTAGCCGGCCTAATAACAGGTCCAATCTCGCACTACAAACCTTGCCTGGTTTCACTTGATACAACTGCTGGTGCGAGCTGCCACGCTGTTCTCACTTCAAAGGACTCAGCAGCACCTGCTAAACTCTGTTTAAACCCATGTTTTAGGTCAGGTCAGTAAACCTGGTTTGAACTCGGCCCCCCACTGCCAAGCCTGACAGTAGGATTTCGGGATTTACGAAGAAGAGAAGGCAAACAGGAGGTTTCTGGGCTCAAAATGACGTCCATGTGCAGCGTTCGCTTTGGTGTGGTGGCATCTGAGGAATGCAAACCTGTAACCTTTAACTGCAGTGGGTGGTTGGCCAGGGAAATGAAGCATCCAGATAAGCATGCAGGGTTGCAGCACTTCAATTTCCTCTAGGACAGCGTGCTTCCCACTGCAAGTGTACAAAGGAGCTTGTGGTACCTTAGGGTAAAACCCGAAGTAGATGCCAAGCTGCAGTCTATGGAGGCTGAGGTGGCATTACATAGGAGAGCATTCAGTACTGGGGCTGGGCTGGGGTCTATTGGTTTGGGAACCAGTGCTCCAAGACACTGGACTTGCTTCCATGGTACCTTCCCTCCAAGCTTCTCCAAAGAGGACAATTTTCAGGCGTTTTCTGCTTTAAGGAGTTTAAGGGGGGGGGGGCCCTCCAAGAAGGCCTCTGTCTGCCCAGCAAAGAATCACTGGTAAGTAACTGGAGAACTCCACTTGGGAGCTGTAGTGGTAGAGCAATTCCATGTCGCAAGCTGAGGACTCGGAATGCTGCAACCCATCTATTTCTTGTGAGCAGCAAGCCACATGAATGTGTGTGCTGTGCTTCTCCCATGTACTCCAGAAGTTCTGCACTGGATAAGGCCATTTATTTTGTTGAAAGTGGGGATTTGGCACTTTCCATCTGCCAGAGCTTTTTGAGGCTGCTGACAGCATCAGTAGTAGTACCCGCAGAAAGCATTTAACCTCTTTGCACCCAGGCCCCTGTTTCATATTCTTAGCACACCTCTTAAATTGCCCCCAAAACTGAACCCTATGATAACAGAAAGCAGAAGTTTTAACTAAGATGCCATGAGAAAAAGGAAGATGTGCGAGGGCATGGCCAAGTCCTAGGATGCAGTTACAGCACTGACATCAGCAATGCAACCCAAACCATCAATCTTTAATGTGGACAGGAAAAGAATGACTCAGATGATGGAAAAGGGAATTGACACGATGCAAATCTGGGAGGTGGAGTCGAATCTCAGAGCTGGTGAAAGCATCGAGACAAGTAGTGGGGTGCCAAAACCAGCTATAGAATAGAATCGGGTAGACTAACCAGATGCTTTTATTGTCAATGGAGATGGTCAGCTCCAACAGGAAGGAGAAAATACTTACATATACATTAGAAAGGAAGGTTCAGGGCCAATTCTGCAGACTTATTTCCCCTCACATAAGAGTACTGACTATCTTATACTGCTTTTCAGCTGTGTGTTGAACATAGAGGGAGCTGCTAAGCCCCCTCTTTGAGATGCCACTTATCACCCCTGCAGTAACGTTAATCATCTATTCTGGCTTTCTGCTTTAACTAGCACCAAGGTGTAAGCTTTGGTCAGAAACCAACCTGAACGTACCAAACTTGAGCTCTCCGCACCTGGAACGTGTTGGTTGCTCAATGGTGAGGAGCAGTGGTCTGCACCAGGTATGAGGCTAATGAAAGAGCTCCAATTCCTGGGCAAACCCCTAAAAACAGTTACACAAAAAATGACAAATACCTGCTCAGCTTTTGCCAGGATGAGCCCAGGGCCTGCTCAGAAAACCATCCTCATGCATCACCTCGAAGTGGGGTCCCACGTTTTGACTGAATAGAGTCAAATATAGGCTCTTCCAAACTCCAACAGCACGTCCCTCAACTGCCGCCTGCCCTCCTGGCACACAGGGTGAGCGACACATCCACTCTCTTGACTCAGAGCTGATCTGAGCAGAACCTAAGGGGCCTGTGCGAGAAGCCAAAGCAGCTTGTTAGAGACCTATACTACCAAACCCCCACTGTGAGGATGGGGAAAGGTGCTGGCCTTTCAATCCGCTTCTGCGCGTGCCTGGTACTTGATTTCATAGAATCATGGAATCCCAGCCTGGTTTGGGTTGAAGGGACCTTAAAGCTCATCCAGTTCCAATCCCACTGCCATGGGCAGGGACCCCTTCCACTGGACCAGTTTGCTCCTGTGTCCAACCTGGCCTTGAGCACTGCCAGGGATGGGGCAGCCACAGCTTCTCTGGGCACCCTGTGCCAGCGCCTCAGCACCCTCACAGGGAAGAGCTTGTGCCTCAGAGCTCAGCTCAGCCTCCCCTCTGGCAGCTACTACATGTCTACTACACTTATTTTAGGGTATTAAAACCAACCCAAACCATACCACGGAGCTGTTGAACTGTGAGACCATCAGAAAGAAAGACTTGTAAACCATCAGTAAGACAGCCTTGTAAACCATCAGTTAAACCATCTCTGTTTTTCAGGAGCTGTTGTTTCACGCACCTAATGTGAAGCTCAACGTGTCCTAGGGATTTTTGGGCTGTTTTCCTGATTAGTCATTTGCATGGAAAAGAAGATGTACAAATTCAGCAGTCATGTTCTGACAGCATGGCAGGAGGTATTAGAGAGAGCCTGGAAGTATTACAGCATGAAGAGGAGCTTATGTTGGAAGCCAGCACACAGCAGAGGATGGATATTTGTGCCCCCAAACCAAACTGGATCCACAAACCTGCCAAAACTTCCCAGTGATGGAACAGAACAAGACACAACACTCACCTATTTGGGTCAATGCATCTTCCAGCATGTCCTGTGTCTGTCTGAAATCCCCAAACATGTCCTGGAACCCAGAAACCAGCTCTTCCAACCCCTGCATCTGGCCGAATGCACAAGTCATCTGCCTGAGTGTAATAGATTACAGCTGCCAAGGCCACATGCAGTAACTGCATCAGCAGCCACATCCTTTCAGCAGACTCTTGGGCAGCTCTGGCTTGTCATTTCCTCATCAAAGTGACACTTCTAGGTTTAGTCTTGTCCTGTTTATATGGCCAACAGATGTGACCGAATTCATAGTGGCAAGAGAACTGAATCCTAATGTAAACCTTTCTTCCCAATTTCAGTTGCAGGAGCTGCCTTAGAGCTGGAATTCAAGCCACATGCAGTGAAATCTAACCTGCTAAATGGTCACGTTGGCTCCTGGGCAACCCCAATAGTCTGCGAAGTGTTGGAAACGGCTGTGGCCAACAGCAGATCCTGCTGAGCGATGGGAGAAGCTGAGAGCTGACAACAGCTTGTGCCCCAGAATGCTTGGGAGCCACTGGCAGACAACAGAGAGCTCTGTCTGAAGGCACGGCGTGTGCTGGATGAAGCCAGCCAGAAGATTAAAGCATATAGCTACAACACCCAGCCTAGATAAAGCTTGCAGATTAAGATCACGCTGTAGGCATGTAAAACATGTTACCACTCCTTTCATTAGAAGTCAATCTAAAGCTGTTTCCATCACTCTGTTGGGATTCCAACCAAGCTTTCATTCTCAAGGGGCTGATGTACCAAGGGAAGAAGCCCAAGTGTTCCAAGATTGTCTCCTTTTGTGGTAGGCACCTGCCAGCAAGCTCAGCAATATCAATGCTGTGTTATTTCCATCACTCAAATATTCAGTGCAGGAGCTCTGATTGTTTAGAAGTACAGATGTTTTCATCTCTCCAAGATAGATGATTATAGGTGTTGGTATACAAGTGCAGCAAGGTGGCTAAATGAAAACAAGCTAAAGCAAAGGAGAAGAAAACAAACAGACAACGGGACAGCACCTGTGTTTACTGTAGATTAAGGGTGTAAAGAACGTGGTTTTGAGGGAAGAAAAAGCAATGCCACCTATGATGAGAACTTCATTACAGTGTTTGAGTAACATGACATGCAGTTATTAGTGAAAACAAGGAGATGAACAGACAAAGGGAAGCTGAGGAGCTGGCTGAAAAGAAGGCATTCATGTACTTGAATTAACTGGAAGCATTTCCCTCTTAAGTGCCATGAGGACTTGTCTTAGCAATGATGTCCCAATGCTTCCACAGAGAGACTGGCTCAGAAAATGCTGATGGAAAGGTTAAGATGTATTGTCAGCACAACGCAGAGACAAATGATTGAGAACCGCAGGCCTAGGAACAGAATGGAATTCATGGGAAATCCAAGAGTATGAAATTAAAGCCTCAATATTATACATTAGGGAGCAAATAACGGCCTTGAGCTAGAACCTGGAAGCTAAATGAGTTAAAAGTGACTTTGGGGTAAGATCTCCACATGATTAAAGTCAAACCGAAAGGCCCACAGGTAACCTCACTATCTGAACACCCCACGTTTTGGTCAGGGATTTGTCAGTATTCATTTTAACCTCCTGAAAGGCTCCCTCTGGGCAGCTCCCTCTTACCGTGTCTCTAAAGTAAAGTATATTGCGATCTTTACAGAGCATCTGACTTCACCAGGTGATGTTTCAGCTGGGAACATGTACCGGCTGGAAGTGATAGGGCACACATTAAGTGTGCTGATCAGCAAGACAGCACCTCTTAATCTTGGGATCTAATTAAAGGAAGAGATTACAATAATCAGGGCAGCTCAGCAGTGTGCGACGTATGTAAAGGGTTGCTCTGACGTCACTGATGGCTTCTACTGCAACAGCTACAAGACAAGATACTTCTTGAAGCCAGTTACAGACATATAAAGAAGAGAGACATTTGTTAAGACTATCTTTCTACTTAGCTGAGGTTCATGGCTCACATTCCATGTTTTGAGCAGCAGATGATCTCTTAAACAAGATTTCTTCCTTGTCACTTCCTAAAGTGACTGACAAGAAAGCTGAAGAGGGGCTTGGGACAAGGGCCTGTAGGGACAGGCCAAGGGGAATGGCTTGAACCTGCCCAAGGGGAGGCTGAGCTGAGCTCTGAGGCACAAGCTCTTCCCTGTGAGGGTGCTGAGGCGCTGGCACAGGGTGCCCAGAGAAGCTGTGGCTGCCCCATCCCTGGCAGTGCTCAAGGCCAGGTTGGACACAGGGGCTTGGAGCAAGCTGCCCTAGTGGAAAGAGTCCCTGCCCGTGGCAGTGGGATTGGAACTGGATGAGCTTGAAGGTCNGAAGCTGTGGCTGCCCCATCCCTGGCAGTGCTCAAGGCCAGGTTGGACACAGGGGCTTGGAGCAAGCTGCCCTAGTGGAAAGAGTCCCTGCCCGTGGCAGTGGGATTGGAACTGGATGAGCTTGAAGGTCCCTTCCAACCCCAACTGGGATTCCATGGTTTATCTGCAGGGAAATTAAAACAGTAACTTTGCACCATTCCGATGCAAAGACCTTCAGGAACACTATCAGGTACAGTAATCTGGCTACTGTACCCCTATTGACATGAAAGGAACTCCCCGTGTTGTCACAGCCTTCTGCCTGCCCCAAGCCTTGTTTTCCCTAGAGTTCTCCAAGTGAATCTGCAGTCAGCTCTTTCAGACCACAGAATGTTACCATTCACTGCTTCAAAGGCCCCGGATTTAACTTGTTGCCTTTCAGAAGCTGTTGTGTGAAGTACAAACCTTATGTGCCTAATACAGCTTTCACACGCTTGAATAAGCAAACCAGATAAACACCACCTTCACTTCAAGCTTCTTATTGTAGCAACCTCACATCAGCGTTCCAGATACTGCAGAGGCTCTAATACCATGAGCTATAACTGCTAAAAGGTCTTTGAGACTGAATGGTGTTTATTCTCACAATACAAATTAGTGTGAACTTCGCTAGGTGGAACAGACTGAGGTGCTTCACAGCAGATCCGCTGCCCTGCAATCTGGGTTATTCACAAGGTCTCTGAAACAGCACACAACCAAACTATCCATGGCATTACCAGAGCACTCCGGAGGTGTTTGTGCCATCGAGACAGAAGCCAAGCTCGCTTCTTTCAAGTTGTTTTGTTCCTAGAATAAGAGGAACAGGTGAATTCATGGTCCCCTCCGTATCCTCACGTAGGCAAGTGCCACAGCGTACAACCAGATTATGGATTGATGCGTTACATCCCTGAGGCACACATTCAAATTTAACCACTCTTTCCATGACAGTCCTCATGCATAATTCCTATGTGATCCTTATGGCTCCTTTGCACTTTCACTCCGTGCAAAGCCAGGTTAAATCTTTCCCAAATTTCTCAGTGTGGAAAAGCCATTACATGAGTGTTTCCCTTGCTAGAAAGTGAGGCTTTGGGTTTACAGCCTTTGGTCTTTAACAGCACTACAGACAAACGACACAAACCCAAACCAAGCTGAACACTGAATTCCTCCAAGTACTGCAAATTGCCATGAAATAGCCATCAAGTGCTTTCATTTGTCACATGGCAGCAACTTTCTAGATTAAACTACCTCCAGAAAGCTGTTTCTTCCAGTTTTACCATGAGCATTTCAGGGTTGGCTTTCAGCTCCGCAAGCGTAGCAACACAAACGAATGAACACCACACCCCAAAACCACTACTCCAGCCCACTTCCCACATTAGTAACAGCAGCAAAAACCTCTAAGCCCTTTTTGATGGGACCACGTGAAAGAAATCTCAAGGCAGATGGCATGGGGTTTGTACCTGCAGACCAGAATATACAAGATTTCCCTAGCAGCATCCCTTCATTACAGCCGCGACAGGCTCAGAAGGCAGCAAACTTCACCTGTGCTTCCTCACGCATGTATTTCTTCCTTTCCTCCGAGACAAAAACAGGGCCTAAACGCTCCAAAGTGAAGGCTCCCTCCTCTCTGCTCTGCCTCCTACTTTATGTGCACAAGGCTTTCATTTTTGTCACTTGGAAATGACAAACCTGTCTCCTCCTTTTCCAGAAACAAACAACTGTAACTGCGTATCACCATCATTAGGTTGGTGACAGCCAAATTTGGCTAAGTGCTAGTTTTTACTAGTTCAGCACAAAGCTTACCTGTCAACCCATGCACTGTTTGAAGCATTCAGGCTTATGACAAAAAGAATGACAGCTTCCCTTCCCTCACTTTTATTTTGGATGAGCGAGGAAGTGTTGTACATCAGTGAAATCCACAGTAAATGAGTTTTCCCCAAGTCCAAAGCAATTCTTATACCTCCCTAAAGCACGCTGCTAGTCCCATGAACACCCAAAGTGCTGGAAGCCTGCACTGTAAAGAGCAAAGGGGAGAGATCAAGGCAAAGTCACACATCCTGTACAATGTGAAGAGGAGAAAAGGCAGTGCTGCTCCAGACGGTGTGGCCGGCAGCCAGCTCAAGGTGTCACAGACACATAAACAAGCAGCCACCTTTCCAAGGGAAGCAGCTATAAAGCATCCTGAGCAAGTTGAAGCAAGGCAGGAATGTGGTTGTGTCATCACCCTTTTAGCCCTTTATGTTGCTTAATGACTTCTGCAGATAAACTTCAGTGCCTAAAAAGAGCCCTTCCTGGCCCTGAAAACTCGGAATCCTTGCATCTATCCACAAACCACCTTATCAGGCGAGCAGCAACTACCTGACTCTCCCCTTGTATGTCCAAATCTGGACTGGCAGAGTTATATCCATGGATCAGGCTGGGATCCTGGAGTTTAATGGGTTTTCTTTCAACCTTTAGTGTCTTCACTAACATTGCACAGAAACTTCCCAAAGCAGGGCTGTCTTTCCAGGGTATTTATCCACTTCAAAAAGGCACTGAAAGGAAACTGCTGCAACTCCTCAACCTGCAGAGCTCCAACACTACACAACTATCTGCCCCCAGCACCCACTAACCCACCAGTGATTCCCAAACACACCAGCGGTTTCTAAAGCTCTTGGATCTCCACTTTCATGCTTCCAAAAACTTCCAGGAGGCTGGCAAGAACACACCATAACTTCTTGCACAAAGCAGGCTTGGTAATACCCAAATACATATCAACCACCATCTGTAACTGGATTTCTAAACCAAGATCATCTTCAGCATCTGTATTTCCACTAAAACAGCTTTCACTGCAATGACCACATTTATTTGTGCTTCTGAATGAGTTACACACAGTAAGTGTTCATAATGCTATCGCAGATGAGCTACAAAGTGTCCCTTTGTTAGACAGCATCTCTGCTCTGACAAAACCTGCCTGCATTCAGTGTTCCTGGGTAAAGCAAGCAAACGATGTGCGGTCAAATCACCTCGGAACAACACAGCAGAGCTCCAAGAGATGAAAGAAGTGCTGTAGAACAGCCTCCACAGACAGATGTACTAAACAGACTGGGATGATACAGCTTGGGAAAGGACTGAAAAACAACCCAAAGAAAGAACACCGAGATGCCTAAAACTGCAAATCAGGCGGTGACTGGGAAAATGTTCTTTCTTCTTTCTCATACCACGTCTTTCCCACACAAAAACCAGGAGGCACTCAATGAGGTTCCTATTCACTGGGTTTAAAGAAACAAACCCAGGAGTCCTTTTTGCACAAATGGTGGGATTTATTGCAGAAGCTACAGGTATAAAAAGCTCAAAAGGTCTTGGCGAATCCAGCAGGTCGAACAGGCACTGTCAAACATGACTGGCAGCACCTACCCTCTAGCTTGGGCCACCTCCAAACCCGTCACCTCACAGGGGAATGATTTCTGTGCTACGTGTGCTCCTGTTTGCCCTCTACTTGGAACGTAAGGATTGAATGTACTCCTCCCTCCCATCCCATACACGTGAACTCCACTTCACGGGGTTTGCCATTTGTGTCCTACCACCCCCATTTCCTTTTGGCACCCTGTACAACGTAGGAGTGGCCATTTGCTTTAATCCAGTGAAACCATTAGAAGAACCAACCTGATCTCCAAGGCAAGTGAAGAGAAACGGACCCCTCTGTTTACTCTGCAATAAGCACACAACTCTTTAATCAGCTCTATCCGGTACAACAGCATCTTTCCAAGCAACAGCCACAAGTGTGAAGTGTTTGCTTTTCTTACATAAATCGACGTTTCCAGTATTATTTCTCTCTGCTTATAACTGCTGGAGTGTTAACCACCCACTTCCACAGCAAAACGCTACTACAGGTAGAGGCACATCTCCCACCCCGTTCTGTTCCTGCCATCTTACACAACTCTGTTTCAAAGGAAGAAGCAATTGAAGCTGCTGCCCCTTTGCAGCCGTTCCCAGATTGATGCTGTATTTCAAGCGCCAGACTGTGAACACGCTCTGCAACCACGGCGTTTCATTTAGAAGTCAGCACTTGACACGTTGAAGCATTTGGAATTCCTCAAGTCTGGCTGTCTGCACAGTTGCATAATTTGAGCAGGGATAACCTACTTCTAACCAGGCGAGAGGGAAGAATGTCAACAGACAATCCCTTCTACGTCAGGGGACATCTCCTTCCTCGTCACGTGCCTGCAGGAGCAGCGCCGCTTTGTCAGCTTGACTTTCTCCTTGTTTAAGCTGGTGGATTACAGTGCTTTAAAAGGAGTGACGTTAGACAGACAGGAATACACTCCAATGGTCCCAAAGGCCTTTGAGAAAGGCGTTTACACCATGCAACACCACTGAAACGCTAGGTGTGAGCAAGCAATGCAAACACCTAGATCTTCTCTGTCTCGGACACCATTCACCTCTCAGCACTCCCAAGAAGGGCATGAAACTAAAAAGCCCCCCCTTGAGCATTTGGGTACAACCAAATATATTAAGCTTCATGGGGGGGGGGGGGGG
>NDXB01009886.1:3599-19823 GCA_002631895.1 Agapornis roseicollis
TTTTTTCCTGTTTTCCTAGTTAATGTAATGGATATGTTTCACCAAGGTGGTTGTTAGCAGCTGTTAAATTGCTCATTGGATCAAGAGATCAATTTGGATTAATATTTAGGAATTAAGCCTTACTGTGATTCCGTGACTTCAGTTCTTATGCATAAAGCTGTTTTTAAAGTGCATTCTTTCACTGCTATGGCTTTTGTCTCTGGATGTCTTTCTTTGCACAGGTGGCAGAATTAAAAAAAGTACCAGCCAATAGTGAGAAATCTATCAGTGAAACAGTGTCTAAGAAAGAGCTTCTTGAAAAGAGAAAAGAGGAAGAAGAATTAAAACTCAAGCAGGTTATAGACAGCCTTAAGCAAGAAACACAAGGACTTCAGACAGAAAAAGAGGTTTGAACTGCTTTGACATAGTGCATTTGCTGTCTTAACTGATGTATAACTTTTACACATGAATTAAATGATCACAAGATAGTTGTAAAATGCTTTTTTACATGACAAATGTGCTGGTTTATGTGTTAGTTCAGTGGATCCTAGCTGGGAAATTTATTTTGAATTTATAATCAGAGCTAAGTCATTAAGTTTCTCTGCTCTCTATAGGGATCATGTGTCATCAGGTATGTTATTTGTGTATGCATGTTAAATAATTCTGCATTTCTATAACTTGAACACACTTTATTTTTCTCCCATCAAAAATGTTTAAATCAATGTGTTACTTAAATAAATGAACAGATTTTGAAATTGTTTTTTCTGAGCCTCTCAAAAACCTGGGATCTGCCTTTGAATTAATGGATAACACTTGGTTATTATTGTTGATAGTAGCTGTTCAATCACTAAGCACCTGGAGTCTAGAAATTTATCCTGTAAATTTGGAGGATTGTTTTCTGTAGTTGAAAACATGGTTTCGTAGAATCATAGAATGTTTTGGGTTGGAAGGGACCTTAAAGTTCATCTGGTTCCAACTCCCTGCCATGGGCAGGAACACCTTCCACTACAACAGGTTGCTCCAAGCCCCATCCAGCCTGACCTTGGAACACTTCCAGGGATGGAGCAGCCAGAGCTTCTCTTGGGCAACCTGTGCCAGGGCCTCACCACTCTCTGAAGAATTTTTCCCCGTTTGATCTGTAATTTAGCACAATGTGTAGGTCTCCTTCCAACTTTAAATTGAGAAAATGATACAAAGTTTGTATGGAAATGTTCCATGACAATTCCCTAGTGTTCTTTATGAGAAATGTCTTATTTAATTTCCATACAGAATATATTAATAAATTAAGAAATACTTGTTCTTCTAGATAGCATAACTGTTTTCTGCTGACAGAAGAGCTTGTAAAAGAACACACCCATTTCCTCTCTTTGTTTTATACAGTTTGATTGATGTCAGAAATCCCACAGTCGTCTGGTTTTAGTTGTAACATTGTTCATTTTTGCAGAGCAAAGAGAAGGAGCTTATGGACTTTATGAAAACAGTAAATGAAGCCCGTTCAAAGAGGGATGTTGCCCAGTCAGAACTTGAGATCTATCTTGCCCGTCATAATACTGCTGTGTCTCAGTTAAATCAGGCAAAGGAGGCTCTGACGACTGTTTCAGAAACTCTTAAGGAAAGGAAAGCTGCTATCAAAGAGATAAGTGTAAAATTACCCCAGGCTGAGCAGGAGTTGAAGGAGGTGAGACTTCCGTATGTAATTTCCTTACCGCACAATGTTGCAACACACAAATCAAAATTCCACTCTTCCTTTTAGCAATAATCATGGTGAAAATAAAAGAAAAACTATCTTGTCCTAAGCCTGATTCATGAATTCATAAGCTCTAAATACTGTGTACTAAATACTAGCAGAAGTATATCCAAATACCAGCCATTCTTCTGATAAATGTTTGCTACTTCTGCTTTTCAGTGGCTCTTTCATTGCCTACAGAATCATGAATTTAAGACTCCATGAATAGAGTAATCTTTGTGATTTTGAAGATAATGTCCTTTTTTTTCTTAACTATTAGAAAGAAAATGAGCTTCAGAAACTAAGAAGAGAAGAAGAAAGTGCTAAGAATCTTGTTCAAAGCCTGCGTCATAAAGTAGAAGAAGCCAAAAGTTCTTTAGCAATGAGTCGCAGTCGAGGAAGAGTGCTTGAGGCTCTGTTTCAGCATAAGAAAAGTGGAAATATTCCTGGACTATATGGAAGACTGGTAGATTTTAAAAGGCTATTATACTTTTAAGTCTTAAACTGTAAAGAAACAGAACAGTAATAGGGTGAAAGGTAGAATTCCTCACTTTTCCGGTGCTATGAATTTGAATAGCAGAGTATTGCAAATCCCATGGATTTGCTATAAAATAAAAATAAATAAAAAAAAATGAGGTTCCTCTACTCAGCACTAAGTAAAGGCAATGGCTATGAGAAAATATTTTCCCAAGATTTTTTCCAAGAAGGTGGACATCCCTGTACCCTTTTCCAGATCAGTATAGAACCCCATGCAGAAGTATAGGACTTGCTGGGTCCTATCACGCTGCCCAAAGAACCATTAAATGATCTTGTTAGGCCAGACTAAAATGCTGGCATATAGAATTATAACATTTGCCTACAGAAAATAAATGAATGCTACTCCACTGCTCTACCAGAAGCACAGCTTTTGAAGCTGAGTAGATGAATTTCTACTATGGGAACAAGTCCATTAGGAATGCATAAATAGCAGTGTGTAGGAGGAGATGGGTGTGGTATTATTTTACAAATTCCAATCATGGCTTCTTTTTCTCCCCCAAAATCCCCAAACAGTTTGTTTTCTTTCTCTTTTTCTGTGAAATTTTGTCATTTATTTCATAATACCAAGATGAAACATTGATGCCAAGCTCACCAGTGTACTTCTGTGTCTCCCTCCTGACCCCCAATTATTAGGGAGACTTGGGAGCTATCGATGAGAAGTATGATGTTGCTATTTCATCGTCTTGTGGTGCCTTAGACAACATTGTTGTCGATACAGTTGATACTGCACAGGCATGTGTGAATTTCTTGAAGGCAAAAAGAATTGGAGTTGCCACGTTTATAGCCCTGGACAAAGTAAGTACCAGTACTTCAGCAGGACAAATTGATGATTTATCCTAATGTCACAGTGTTAATACTGTGTGTGTATAATTTATTAATGTGTAAAAATATGTATTATATAGTAACATCTTATGCTGTATATGTATTGCTGCAGAAAAGCTAAAATATAAAATGCTCTAATAGGCTGTTCTACAAGTGTGCTGTAGAACATTCTGTAGCAAATGGGGACGTTTAGAGAGACTCAAAAGGCTTTTTAGGTACCTGTAGGTGTACAGCAAATGTTTGGCATGAAGAAGGAAGTTTTACTGTTAATTGCAGTACAATTGCATTTGTTTTAAATCCTTAACGTGCCTTAGAATAATGAAATTACCTAGATTTATCCTCAGGAATCTCTTACTAATTTATTTATTTTTTTGATGTAGATGGCAGTATGGGAAAAATATCTTCAGAAAATCCCCACTCCGGAAAATGTTCCTCGGTTGTTTGATCTGGTGAAAGTAGTCGATGAGAAGCTTCGCCCAGCTTTTTACTTTGCATTACGTGATACTTTAATAGCCAATGACTTGGAAGAAGCTTCCAGAGTAGCATTTCAAAAAGACAAAAGATGGAGAGTAGTAACACTTCAAGGACAAATCATTGAACAGTCAGGTATTTAAGTGCAAAGTTGCAATTATATTTTCAGTTTTTCACAGGTGCTATCTAAACACAGTAAGCTTGCTAACTTCTTTTCATCTATTTTACTTCAGGAACCATGACTGGTGGTGGGACTAAAGTAATGAAGGGTAGAATGGGTTCTTCAGTCGTAATGGTTGTTTCAGAAGAAGAGGTTAGTACATAATCCTAATTCTGCTACAGCAAATTTTCAGGTTTTTACTCCACTTTATTTCTGTGTTTTATGAGGTCTGTTGAGGACTGTTGTCTATCGAGCAGGTGAATGAGGTTTTGCTTTACCAGGCAGATGACCATGCCTCGTTTTCATGTAGGTCAAAAAAATGGAATGTCAACTGCAGAAGGATTCTGAAAGAGCAGTACAGTGTCAAGAAGAGAAATTACAACTTGAAGAAGCCATAAGCAAACTGCAACAAGATGTTCGGAACATGAAAAGCAATTTAGAAAAGTATTCAGCAAGTATCAAGGTGAACGAGTTTCTTATTAAGGCAGTATCTGGCTAATCCATCAATGTGCAGGGGGATGACTGTCCTTTGCTTAACATTATCCTTGTTAGTGTCAAGAGTCTCTGAAATACAGGATTCTGACACAGTTGTGTTTTTCTGTAGAATTTACCTGAACAAGAAATTCATCTGAAAACACACGTTAAGGAACTTGAAGCCAATGTAACTGCTACTGCTCCAGACAAAACCAAACAGAACGAATTGGAAAAAGTCCTTAATGGTTATAAAAAAGGTACATTTTGTGGAGAAGGGATTAAAGATAAAATTCATAGTCATATTCTTTCGCTAAACCGGGAATGAATGGTTACAGCTTTGTTTTTTCAGTTTGCCAGTTGCAGAACCATATCTTGGGTTGGAACCCCACTTCTTCAAAGGGGGAGGTAAAAAGTGTCTCGAGATTCCAAAGAGTGAGGCCCTTTAGATATTTATGGCTGTGTTACAGACAGATTCGTAGGGAAACTGAGTTTAATTGGGGGAAGAATCGTTAATGTGGAGGTAATGATATTAAAGTCAGATAAAAGCTTTTGCCTGCTCTAACTGGCCTGTTATGTGACTAAGATGAATAAATACCCTGTAATCTGTTGTGGGCAGAATGTACCTCCATTGTTCTTGTGAAAGATGTTGACTCTGAAAATTGGAATAACAACTACTCTGAAGAAAGTGGTAGCTTAGGAAAGTAAACCTTGACTGTTTATTTGAATTTCTTGCTCAGGGAGTAATATGAGCCCAGTAAAACACAGTTCACTTCCCCCACAGTTCTGCTTTGATAGCATTTTAGGAAAGGGAAGATATACACACTACTGTGGACTCCGTCTGTGCCTCTAGGGAACAGTATAACATCAAGAGAGTATGAATGCTTTACTTCCTCAATAATGCTAAGGTTAGATTGCTTGATGCTAAGGTTTATAAACCTGATGCTAAGGTTTTTTATAAACCTAATGCTAAGGTTTTTAAACCTTGATGCTAAGGTTTATAAACCTGATGCTAAGGTTTTTTATAAACCTAATGCTAAGGTTTTTAAACCTTGATGCTAAGGTTTATAAATATCTTTCCTAACATTTATACTTAGTAATGGAGAGACACAAACCTGTGTTCTCTGGAGAGATGACTGCCTGCCACTTTGCCTGTCTTTGCTTTGCTCCTTCTGGCCCCCACAGGAAATTGTAAATCTGTAGCAACCTCAGTGGGGGATTTTTGTTTGTTTTGCCCTTAGAATGGTAAGGAGCTGCAGTGTTCAGTTTTTGAAAGCTGTTTGACTTGTTAAAATGGTTCTGTTTAGTTTTAAGTATAAGCTAAGTAGGGAAACTTTTAAGGTAGATTAGGCTATTCAATATGTGTAGTAACAATACAGTAACACTAGCTGATGAGCAACAGTTAGCAGGCAGTTCTTAGAGCTTAATCTTGGAGCATCTTCCCATTAAGTAAATGCCAGGAATGAGCTTCTTATGTGCTATCTTATCTGTTTAAATCCTCTATACACAGTAAGTAATCCAACTTAGATTTTCAGTTTGCACCAAAAAAAAAAGCTTTTGCAGTATCACAGTGTCAGAAGGATGTGGGTGATAATTTTAGTTTTAGCTACTGTAAAAAAGAAAAACAAAAAAAAAAAAAAAAAAAAAAAAAAAACACAACATTAAAATCCTGGTCTTCTTGTTCAGGGTTAATACGGATTCTACACAGTCCAGAACAGCAGCTGGGCTGATCCCAGAGACCAGCATGCCCTGTGGTTAGGTGTTCTTCCTGTCACATGNAAAAAAAAAAAAAAAAAAAAAAAAGAAAAGAAAAACACAACATTTTTCACAGTATAAAGAAATAGGTGCACTTCTCAATATATTTATACAGCATAGCTTTTTATCACTTAAGTCTTGCTGTGCTGCAGTAGTCTGGTGTTCATAGAGACAGCTCAACAACCTTAACTCTTAATCAACAGATTATGACTGCGCTGCTGAGAAAGCTGCTGAAATAGAAAGTGAAGTTAAACGATTACATAACCTCATAATTGATACCAATAATCAGAAACTTAAACCGCATCAAGACAAACTTAACACGATCAACAAAGAAATAGATGGATGTTTTTCAACTATGACGAAAGCCCAGGTAGCAATCAAGACTGCGAACAGGTATGGTGGATGTCAGTGGGTTCAGCTGCTTTAGGCTGCAACTGTGACTATAGTTCCTGCCCGATTACATTTGGACATTTGTGGGGGGGATTGGTCAGGCCAGGGGAGATGGTTTCCCCCTCCTTACAGCAGGAGGAAAAGAGGGGGTAGAAGCTAATAATTTTTTTTTTCTCTAAACTGATTTACCTCAGGGTTAGACTGGTTCTTAATTAAGAACCATAATCTTTGTGAATTAGTGTATGTTACAGACCTAGAAAGCTTAGTGGAACCTGACAAGGGAAGAGACATATCAGCCTTCAAATAGCTGTATATGTTGGCATCGGTACCCATGAGATATTTCCTTGGTTTAAGGATCCTACATAGCTAAAAATCCTGTGATCTTAATGTCTTTATTTCCAGTCACATCTTAATACCAAATATTGCTTACGTGAAGGAGGTAAATAAAATGTAGTTTTTAATAGGGAGTTTAAAATTGATGTTTAATTGGTATTTTTCTGCTCACATTTGCCTATCACTAAAATGCAACATTTCAGGATAAAGATTCAAATTAACATTTAATTACCATGCAGTGGAGCACTTCAAATCTGAAGGGACTCAATCTATTATAAGGCATGTCAGGAAATAAAATGATACACTTCTTATATTAGCTTAACGTAATAATAATGAATACTTAGAACAAATGTCAAACTGCCTCAGAAAGAACAAATTAAGTGATTTAGTGAGGCTTCCTTGCTGTATGCTTTAGGAAGGCAACTTTGGTTTTACTTGGATATCTAGGGAGTATGAGAGTTCATGGATAAGTCAGCACTTTCTATTTGGTTGTCAGTAGTTACTTGAACATGCTTTATAAGATTGTGTGTCTATATTAACTTATGTCATATATGCACTCACGTGAGGAATACAAACCTCTACACATGCAGAAACATGAAAAAATCTGAAGATGCTTTACTTCACATGGAAAAAGAATTGGAAGACAATGAGAAAGAAATTCAAGACTTAATGAAAGAACTGACTGAACTGGAAGCCAAAGCTGCTGAGGTTATGAATGACTGCAGGCAAGCCGAAGTAAGTGTCATGTTAATCTGATCTATTCCTTCATAGAGGATGCAGCATGTGACATCAATTTTAAACAGTAGTTGTTGTACTAGAATTGCTCTAAGGCCTGATGTCAGTTGGACTTTGTCCTCAGGCATTCCAGACATGCCCAGCCAAAGGGCTGTGTTACCCGATAGTACCTTCATATATTTAAAAAAGTTACACTGCTGTTTAAGCCCCAGACTTGACAATGCTGGCCTCAAGTATCTCTTTTTCTCAGTTACTCTACTACTCATCCTCCAAAAATTCCCACTGGGATAAAATGGCAAAGAATGTGATTTTCTGTATCCTGCAATATATTGTGTGCATTCACACAAAATCGGTAATTTTTTTAAATCAAAGTTGACTGTTAAATACAGATGATGAGGGGAGAAAGATAGCATGAACCAGTCCTGGTAAGCAGTCTGGTCTTCAGGTAAAGTCAGGATGATGAGTTATACCTTTATTAGATCCTAGTTATATTCCTCTGTTCTTATGCAAATGTTGTATAGTAGCAGAGTGACATTCCATGGTGGTCAGGAAATGGGAATGACAGGGTTTGGGGGGAGTTGTGTTTTTGTTTGTTTGTCTGTCTGGTTTTTTTTATACTTACCTGGAAATATATCTTGACTTGATTTTCTGAAGCTAAAAAATAAATGAATGAAAGGAAGTTTCCCAAAGAAATTATTTGGTTTAAAACTTGTTTAAGGATAGATAATTTTTTCTTTCCCCCAACTATGTGGTACTTCATTTTGCATCCAGATTTATGTATAAGAAACAGTGAAAGCAACCAGGATGGCTGAAATTCTTCCAAATAAAGCTGTTTCTTTGAGACTGCCTGTCTCTAAAACTGCCTTTTAGCTAAAAACATTCCAGTATTTGACCCAGATCTGGAAACAAAATATAAACTGCAGCATATTTTCAGTCATTTGAGAATTCAATGGCCAGGTTAATCTAAATACAAGAATATATTATTTATATCAATACTTTGGATTGTGGAGAGTAAGTTCTGTGAATAATACCATGAAAGCAAACCTATCACCTGCAAAAGGTGGTAACATTTTTGTAGGCAACTGTTCAATGTACTTTTTTGGTCATTACTGTTTAGGAAGAGCTGCCAGGACTTCAACAGGAGTATCACAATTTACTCCAGGAGATTAAAACCATTCAGGATGAGGAACATGCACTTCAAAAGGAAGCTCTTAATATTAAGCTGAAAATGGAACAAATTCAGAGTCATATTTCTGCACACCAGTCAAAGATGAAATACTGGGAAAAAGAGGTAAGGAAATAGTTCAGTTCCAAAAACTAGAATTGTGAGATCACAAAGGATTAATATGTTAACATTTAGTTAGAAAACAGATAATTGGGAGAAAATTCATATTCAGTTCACAGTTTGTGTTTATGCTGTGAGAAAATGATGTATGTAATTCTCAGGATCAGAATTAAGAGCATAAAAGGAAATCTGTTGTCTTTTTCACATCTCATTTTTAAGGGGGTTTATGTGAAGAATCTTTGAATGTTTTGAGATTGGAAGCTTCAGTATATTATATAACATAGTATATAACACAGAAAATGTTTATTTTAGAAATGTGTTCATGTGATAATGAATGTGATCTTTAAAGATTTCTAGTAACTGGTTTTGAATTTTAGATGTCAAAATTATCACTGCACTCCATAGAAGATAAACCACCTGAAGAACTTCCAATACTAAGTCAAGAAGAGCTGGAGGCTCTCAAGGATCCCAATGTTATCACTAATCAGATAGCTCTCCTGGAAGCCCAGTGTAATGAAATGAAACCCAACCTTGGTGCTATTGCAGAATACAAGAAGAAGGTAAGATTAATTACTGCCATGTAGTCATAGGATTCATTGTTTCAATATTGTATTGCCTGTTTGTGCAGTTGGTACACCCCTCACTGAAGGTAAGTGCTGCATCTGCAGCTTTGTTGTTTTCTGGTACTAGAATCTGTAGAGGATCAGTATCTTTGCTTTTTAACTATGGTGGTAACCATCCAGTTGCCTATCAGTGACTGCTCAAACACACCCTGCAGTTATAAAAATGCACTCACTATTGCCTACAGGCATACCAGGAAATGCTGATTCCATTCTTCTTCAGTTCCTTTCTTTTGTAAACCAGTATGGAACACTTGAATTTTATCTCTCCGAGTTATTTGTTATCTTGCCTTTAGCCATGTCAAAATTGTCTCTAGGAGTTTTTGTATGCCTTCTATATTTGGTGCTATCAATGTCAGATGAAGACAGCTTTCTCCTGTGAAAGTTCATAGACTCATAGAATGGTTTGGGTTGGAAGGGACCTGAAAGATCATCCAGTTCCAACCCCTCTGCTATAGGCTGCAACACCTTCCACTAGACCAGGTGGGCCAAAGCCCCATCCAACCTGGCCTTGAACACTTAGGTTATTTAGTTTATTTAGAATTCAAGAAGAAAGTTGACTTAAAGTCAACCAGTTGACAGTCTAGACAGACCCTCAACACCATACACTAGGAATTTTTTCTCCTTACAATACTCGCTTCGATAATATTGGACTATTCAACAGATTAAATATTTTCTTATTTTAACATGTGTTTTCCACCAGCAACATAGAGAGTAGAAAAAGATTTAAAAAAGTGATAGTTTGGTTTGTTCTTATGTCTTCAAAGCTGGTAACCATTCTGGGAAAAATGAATTTTCGATGGTAGGAAAAACAGGTTTAAAATTGAAATTAAGGAGACAGTTTCTTTTGCTGTACTTTTTTTTTGTGTGGGTTTTTTTTTTTTTACAGGAAGAGCTGTACTTGAAACATGTGGCTGAACTGGATGAAATTACCAATGAGAGAGACAACTTCAGGAAAGCCTTTGAAGATCTCCGGAAACAAAGACTAAATGAGTTTATGGCAGGATTTAATATAATAACAAATAAACTGAAGGAGAACTACCAGATGCNTTTTTTCTACAGGAAGAGCTGTACTTGAAACATGTGGCTGAACTGGATGAAATTACCAATGAGAGAGACAACTTCAGGAAAGCCTTTGAAGATCTCCGGAAACAAAGACTAAATGAGTTTATGGCAGGATTTAATATAATAACAAATAAACTGAAGGAGAACTACCAGATGCTTACACTGGGAGGGGATGCAGAGCTAGAACTTGTGGACAGTCTGGATCCCTTCTCCGAGGGAATCATGTTTAGGTTTGTAGTATTGCTCTAATTTTTAATTGTTGTATTCCTTTTTATCAGTCTGCTTTTAATTTTTCACTGATAGCAGCTAACCATGAGAGGTGCTGGCAAGGTGCTGACTAAAGCCACAGCGTTTTTAGCAGTGAGATCCATTTCTCCCGGAGAAATTAGTAACTAACAGCAGTTACAAAGTAATTTCTCAGAGTTCTTAATTCCCAACTTGTTTCATTCTGCCTAGGGACTTGTGTCAATCATAGGGGTAACTACAGATTATTCTGTCATAAATGCTTCTAGGATTACATTAATCACATACATTAATAAGAGCAGAATAGCACTTTCAAAAGATAAATAGCATTTTTTTCAGTTCTTATAGCTCCATGTGTTTGAGTTCCAGAAAACACTGGCTGATCACATCACTCTGCATGTACCCAGAGAGTTATTACTCCTTGGGGAAGAGAAATAATCTGCTTTACTTCCTCTCTGCAGAGGACTGAGAGTACCAGGCAGCTCATCCATGGTTTTAGTCAGGCTTCTTTATGCATCTTTCAAGAATTCCGTCCCATCTCATGACTTGTTTTTCACTACAACATACTTATAACTTACAAATTCTTGATTTGTTTCAGCGTTCGGCCTCCCAAGAAAAGTTGGAAGAAGATATTTAACCTATCAGGAGGAGAGAAGACCCTTAGTTCACTGGCTCTAGTTTTTGCTCTCCACCATTACAAGCCAACGCCACTTTATTTTATGGATGAAATTGACGCAGCACTTGACTTCAAAAATGTATCCATTGTAGCGTTTTACATATATGTAAGTATTTAATGATAACTGCTGTGTTATAATTTTTCTCAGATATTTTCTTCTCTGCCAGGGGAAATGAAATGGTAACACATTTAAAGCCAGATTTAAAAATCTGGAATAAGAGAGTATTAAGTGGAAATGATGTGCTAAGCAGATTTCCAGAATGGTTTTTAGAATGCCGCTTTCTGCATGATTTCTTTTTCTAAGCTGCTCAGTCTGACACTTTCCTGAAATGAGGTGACTTGTTATAGGATCTACACATTTTTTTTTTTCCTTCTAAATCCTGTTTCAAAGCTGCATAAAGAATGCTGGAATTTACCAAAGGTGCCACATTTCCATACATTCTTGCTGCTATTGCTTCCTTTTTAAAATGAACGTGCTTTCTGCAAAGCCACCAGCTGTAATCAGCTGAGAACAGGGTAACTTGTTTGGCTCTTCATAACAGGTTTGTGCATCCAGTCTCATTATTTCATTCTTGGGAGCAGCCAAGGTTCCTGGGTTCTATACTTCCATTTCATTAATATGAGCTGTTTCCCACAGGCTTCTTAGATCTTTGTTAGTGTCTTGGGTTTTTTCTTTCATGCTTTTAAAAATTTTGTCATTAGCATATTGAGCGACGAAACCATTTACATTACTGCAGTTCCAGTTGCTAATTTAAACTTAGAATCTTCAGAATTCACAATGCCTGTGTTTTCACAGAGGGTGATTTGGTAGAGCAAAGTGATTTCAACTGCAGAGTAGACTAGCACTTCAATTTAATACTTAGGATAGTTTAGCTCTTAAAATCATGGCTTAGTACAGAGCTGTAGCTGGTATCTAGTGTACAGCCACAGCCAAGGGCATCGTACCTTGGCTTTGCTTCTCCTGCTTAATGCTCTCAAGATTTCCACAAGGCTTGGAGGACTGGTGAACTTCCAGTGATGGTGCTAGATTCTTAAAGTTGCTTTATTTCTAAAGTACCACAGATTTAGATATGTTGTCTATTGTTGTTCACTAGGAATTTTCAAGGCTTGTCCTTGTTAGCAAAGGGCTTGATTTCCCATGGTCTCAGTTCATGGAAATAGGTTTGGTTTCTTTTTCATCCCTAAAGCAACCCTTGCTGTAACAATTCTGGTAACGTTGTAATACCTGCCTTCTTGCAGAACTCATGTTAAAACTGTGCTGAATACCATCTCTGGAAAGGAGTTATGCACATTGCATTGAATTCATTCAAGTAGGTGATGTAAAAGGAGGAAACAAATTCTGAAGTACATCACAGCCTCACACTGACTGCCACTCTGGGAGTGTGCTGTGCATGGGCAGAAAACAGAGCAGGAACTGTCACCATCACAATTTGTTGGGTGACACACTTGCAACTAAGTATTCCTTAGTTCCTAAGATGTGAACATAGGGATCATACAGGAATCGAGTTCTGAAAAACTATGGGCTGATACAAACAAATTCTGTTTCAGGAGCAAACGAAAAACGCACAGTTCATTGTCATCTCCCTGCGGAACAACATGTTTGAGATCGCGGACAGGTTAATTGGAATTTATAAGACTCATAATACGACGAAAAACGTGGCAACGAACCCAAAAGTTATTGCAGTTAAAGGACTGGATGAACTGAAGGCTGTTGGGTCCAATACAGCTCAAATATAGAGTGCACTTCCATTCTCATTGCTGCTGGTTTATGTAATATATTTTTTCATTTGAAATTAAATTTTATTCTGTTTGAGCTTTCTAATCAACCAGCCTCAATAAATTTGATTTTTTTTTTTTTTCAATTATGAAGTTTATATATTATAATCTTAGATTTTCTGGTTTAGTCAGTTCATAAAATTATTTCCTAAATTATATATTCAGATGCATCTTAATACTCCAGGTATAGGTTTCATGTCAATGCTTGGGTTCCACATTTGGTTTTAAATGCCTTTTTTCCATGTGTTTATTAAAGTAAGGAAATTGCTTTTAAATGTCATCAGTGTCTTGTAACATTTTATGATATGAGTTCCAGGTCAGTATACGTATCATTTTACATGTGTATAATGTCATATGTCCTGCTGCATGGTTGGGGAACAGCCAGTTGTAGCCATCTTGTAGTGACTTGTTTATGTTTAGGAAGCTGCTGTTCTGTTACTTTCCTCTCCCCTACTGCAGTCCACAGCATGCGCTTGCTATGAAATGAGGGGGTTGTGGGTTTTTGTGTTTTGTGTGGGGTTGGGGTTTTTTTTTGGGGGGGTGTCTGAATTTTTTGTGGGTTGTTGGGGGTGGGGGGGTTTCATACTTTTAGAACTGACATTGTGTGGCTTACTCAAAATCCCAGGCCAGTGTGGCACAGTTGTGCTGGGACTTCTCCCTGAACTGGGCTGTGCTTCCTGAGGTGGGGAATTATGCAGAACTGATCCAAACCCAGGGATGGGACAGCCTCAGTCTAGCCAGGGAGCAGATCTGGAACACAGGAAGGGGTCCTACTGGAATAATTAGCTATAATGTGTAGAGATATATTGTCCATGTAATGTTCAACATTAAGATTTATCAAATTATTGTACATGGATAAAGCCTAAATTATCACCTTAGCAGGAGGTGATCTGGCTGTTGCATTTGGGCAGTGTTCACAAACTGCAGCAATAGTCACACATATGATATTGGATGAGAAAAATTGCTTCTGCAGTCCCCCTCCAGCTGTGCAGTTCTGGCTTTCCTGTCTCAGGATGAAGCTAGTTAAGTGTTGCAGTGCAGCTTCAGGATCAGCAGATGGGTAAGACCAGCCAAGAACAAAAAGGAATGGATCAAGAAGCAGCTCTTTCAATGAGCAGCAGCACAGTACCAACCCAGTACAAGTAGAAAGAAACCGCATCCCAGGTTTGAAGGGCGCACAAACCCCTCACGTCTCAATTAAAACACAGTAAAAAGATTTGATTTTCTCTAAAGTTTGTCTCTCTCTGAAACTCAGCACAGAGGACAGAACTGACCAGAGAAATGGACCTGTGGTGGGCACAGTGAGTGACTGCACAATCCACAGTAGGATGCACAGAGTGGGGACTCACTGCCAAAAAATAAAAACAGGTCACTTGGAGAATGTTGCTGAACATTCCTGTGTAAGCAGGACTTGCTGCTGTGTCTTCTCTCACTGGGTCAGTGCTCTTCAGGATCAGAGGGAAGGAAATGGAAGCGTTAGCCAAGCCTACTGTAAGAATACATTTTATTTGTATGCAAATTTATTAAAAGTACTACATGTACTAAATGTTTAAATCAGTGGTAAAGGCATTTTATAAATTCCTGTAGTCTTGAAAAATAAAATTGCATTATAAACTGTTAAGTTTTTAAAACTCAGGAAAATAACAGACAGGAAGGCAAGTAAAAAGTGATGCTTCACAGGGCACAGGACCAATGCTCAGCACCAGACTTTGCTAGCCACATATACCCAGTGACAGACTTTCCAGCAGGGGTTAAGGCAGAAACAAACTCTCAAGTTTACTGGGAAGTTGACTTAGCAACATTTATGTGGGTCCACTATACACTTAGCCACCCTCCAAATCATGACTGCTGGCATTAATGGGATTTGTCTCTCAGATTCTAAAAGATGACAAACAACCAGAGGCCACTTCCCTGAGCACTGCTGGCTCTGTCTTTGATCAAAACCAAACCTGCCGAGCTGCTGGGAAAGGACCTGTACCACCACTGCAACACTGACTCAGTATTTTATCAATACTGTGATGTTAGGATCTCAATATCCTTACTAAAATATTTATTTAGGCTTAAGGAATGCATCTGAATCAACTGTGCACTCAGCTCTCCAGGAAGCCTGGCAGCAATGGGTAGTTTGCAGGAACTCAGCAGCATCTGCTGGTTGCAACAAGTTTTAGTTTGATACACCAACCAGTTAGCAGCTAGCCTTAGAATTCAACTACTACTTAAACAACTTCTATTATTTAAAACTACACAACAGCCAAGGAGCCCTGCCATGCTAGAACATACTATTAATTTGGAAAGTCAAATACAATTAGACATGATGAATAATCATTTTTGGGTTTTTATAAAATCATTAGTGATTCATGTGCTGCTGCTGTCACTGCAGCACTTTGAAGCTGCCCCGGTACTTGCTGTAATCAGCCTGTTAACAACCAAAGGCCAAAGCTATTTTTCCCTTGGGACCTTTGCTCCAGAACACAAGTTAGGCTGGAGCACCTCAGCAAAAGCAGCAAACAGGGTCAGTGAACGTTTCGCTGTGGAAGAAAAGACGCATGTTTTGTCTGTGTGAAGGTAAAGATCTGTTATTTGTGCTGAAAAGTAGAATATAAATTTACGCTCACTGTCAAGTTAAGAGCTCTGGACAATGTCTGAAGTCCTTACACCACTGAGTTTGCTGAGACTTTTGCTACTTACTACAGTAAGTCTCTATTTTCACCACATCTGAAATGATTTAGCACAAAGCTGGGGCTCATTTTTGAGAGTGGTAAGAGGTTCCTACCAGCCTGAGCAAACATGATTTGTGTGCAGCTGGCACTAAAGAACTGCAGTATTTCACCAGAAATTCTATTGATACCGCTGTGTAAAGAGACACAAACCATCTGAAAGACACAAAGTTATTCTGCACAGGTTAAAAAAAAAACCCCAAACAAAACAAAGATGAAATCATGTTCTTCACCACTAACCAGGAACAAAGAAAATGAAGCCCTGGGCCCTGAATACATGCTTTAATGACCATGGGTGTGTCACTTAAAACATATCCAGAGACTGCTCAGTAGAACACAAAACCTACCAGAGCCAGTGGCTAAGGTCTCCTAACATTCAGCCTTGCAGTGCTTTTAATTAAAAAAACAAACAAAAAAGGTTATGTTACACAAAAAAAAAAAAAAAAAAACGGAACGAATTACA